>VDFB02073844.1:0-38913 GCA_007258455.2 Sequoia sempervirens
TTTCATAGTCAATACTCAGAGTATACATTACAAACTAGATTATTATTCAAGGGTAATTAGTTGTGTGTGCCAAAAGGTTCTATGAGAGAAAATCTTATACAAGAAAAGCACAATGGTAGTCTTAGTGGTCATTTTGGTATCAATAAGACAATGGAACTAGTGCAAAGGTATTACTATTGGCCCAAGTTACCAAGGGATGTCAGAAGGTATGTAAAGCAGTGTGTGGTTTGCATGAAAGCCAAAGGGGGAGCTAGTAATGCAGGTCTGTATCAACCTCTACCTACTCCCAATAGACCATGGTAGTGTGTTAGCATGGATTTTGTGGTAGGACTCCCCAAGACTAAGACATGGTTTGACAGTGTCTATGTGGTAGTAGCTAGGTTTAGAAAAATGAGTCACTTTATTCCTTGCAAGACCACACATGATGCTAGCTACATTGCTCACCTTTTCTTCAAGGAAATTGTAAGGATCCATGGATTTCCTTTAAGCATTGTATCAGACAGGGATGTGAAGTTTATGAGCCACTTTTGGAAAACTCTATGGAGTAGATTGGGTACCATTGTATCCTTTGGATCAACTTACCATCCTCAGACTGATGGAAAAACTGAGGTGGTTAATAGAGTGTTAGGTAACCTTCTAAGATGCCTAACTAAGGAGTATGGACAGACATGGGACATGGTTATCTCACAGGTTGAGTATGCATACAATGACAGTGTGAACCGAACAACAAGGAAGAGTCCTTTTGAAATAATGTATGGGATACAACCAAGAGGTGTGTGTGAGCTCAGAGATCTAGGAGCTATGGAGAATAGGAGTGGACATGTAGAGGACTTCACTCAGACCATGATAGAGATTCAGGAGCAGGTAAAGAACATAGTCACTGAGGCTACACAAAAATTGAAGGATAAGGTAGATTTTTCAAGAAACGATTTGCAATTTGTAGTAGGAGATTATGTCATGGTTCACCTCAACAAATCCAAGTTGCAGAAGGATACATCAACCAAATTGTAGATGAAAATAGCAGGACCATGCGAGGCGTTAGCCAAGTATGGAAAAAATGCATACAAGGTGGAGTTACCTGCAGATTTAGGAATTTCACTAGTATTCAATGTAGCTGATTTGATCAGATTTAAGGGAACAGTCAATGACATGTGTCAAAACAGTAGGGATATCTTCAAATATGTAAGTAACATAACCTTACCAACTAAAGACAAGCTTTAGGTAGAAAGAATCTTGGAGTCAAGAGTGAAGAAATCTACAAGGCATAAGGTGTACATGGAGCATCTTATCAAATGGAAGAACAAACATGAATCTGAGGCTAAATGGGTAGATGAAGCTAAGTTCAAGAAGCATGTAATTGATAAATCACTGATCTATCCTCACATTCCTTTGACTTGTGCAGGGAGGGGGAGAATGGTGCAGGAGCACCTAGGAAACATTAGTCAGTAAGAAGTCTAGAATGAAGTTTTGATTTTACAACGTTATTTTGAAGGTCATGTTGACCATATTTTTAGCATTTGAGGTTTATCAATAATTTTTTATCTATTGTGATTAGTAGAATAAGAACTGAAGAGGATGGATAAGTTTAGGAACAAAACTTGCTTAGGTTGCTAACATCTAGCAAAAGTTGAAAAACACAGTGTGTTTTACAACTTTGCCATTTGATGTCTTACATGACCGACCTAAGGAGTCTAACTATTTTGAAAATCTATTTAAGACATTCCTTGACCTGAATGTTAGGTTGGAAGCATCGACATTGTAGTGTGACTTTGTGAAATTGAAGAAAAGAGTTTTTGTGGGTCATTTTTTGATTTTTGCTTCAAGAAGAGCTCTAATGGGTTAAATTTATTACTATTTTGTATGAAGGATGTGGTGTTGTTAGTCTTCTAGTATTTTGTGCCATTATTTAGTTATTTTGTTCATTTCTAATCATTGTTTTGTAAATAGTTTTGTGTGCACCATGTTGGTGGTCTGAACTAGACAGGTTGAAAAGAATGGAGTGCTAGACCATTTTTCCACTGTACAAACAGTACAGCCTATTGGGAACAGTTCCTAGACTCCATGTTTTTACATATGGTATATTGTAGGGTTTGGGAAAGGGTAGGAGCTGTTAGAAAGATCTTGCCCTAGGTGAGCTAGAATGGTGCCCGACTAGGAAGGCAAGAGGTGCAGAGCACAGAAAATTTGTAGGGGTCAAGTTCTTGGAAATAGTCTTTGTTGGAGGTGGTAGGTAAGTGTCTTACCTAGCTATCATATGAAGGAGAAGGCTCCATCAGTTCATTTGGTGTGAGAAATCTCTAACAGTTTGGAAGCAGCCTGGAAAAGGCTTGAAAACCCTAGATTTTTGGCCAATTTCAAGTTGAGGCCTTGTAAAACTAATGAAGACTCAAGACATCAAAAATTCTTCAGAGGTGTCCATTTGAAGCAAGAACCTCAAAGAAAGATTGGTGGTTCTTTGGAGAAATTGAGAGAGATAACCAGTTTCCTCATAAATGGAGACCTAATTGGGGCTCTTGGCTAGTAGCAATTTTTAACCCCAAAATGAGGGTTTGGTGAAAACAATGAAAAGATGGAGTTTGGTGAATTTTCAAAAAACCATAGGAGGTTGGTTTGAAGCTGTTGGAGACATATCTACACCCCTACAAGATCTAAATTGAGTGTTGAGGTATTGTTAGTCTTTAGGGTAGATTAAAGGCTAAGGAAGAGTTAGAGTTATTGCACCAAGGTTGTCTTGGTTGGTTGAATAGTGATGGCAGTGGGGTTGGCTAGGAGAACCAGGGATACCCAAACATGCAAAAGGGACCTATAGGTTAAGGTGGTGGAGTAAGACACCAAGAAGGTCTTGCAAGCAATACCTAGAGCAGGAATCTAAGATTGATTCCTCCAACCCCTCTCCCCATTAAATACCTAATTATTCATTATTTTAACTTCACATGCCGACATCCATTGAAAATTTTAATTAAGTCAGCGATTTTCCCACTCAAAGCTAAAAAAATCCCCCAAACTAGACTAAGTCGCCACCCTGGGTGACTTAGTCCCACCAATGGTTTTTGTTGTGGGTTTTCTAGAATTTGAATAATTTGGATGTTTTTTGTTAGGATTTGTGTGATTTGTGAGTGGAATAGGCCTTAAATTTCAAAATAACAAGTCTTAGGGGCCTATAAATGTTATTTTAAAGGGTCATTAATGCAAGGGTGCCAAAAATAGGACCAAATTAAGCACAAAATTGCCTTTCTTCAAGAGTATACAATTTTTGGCAACACATTTAGCCACCACTTGAGTGCCCATATGACTTTATGTGCATATGAAATCTAAAGGACTCTGAACAATACACTTTACTTCATAAAAGGATTCTCATTCAAAAGATGGGAGAATGAATCCCCAATGTACTTATCTATAAAACCACAACATTAGGAACCATATCCTGCAACACAAATTCATTTGTTGTCAAAAAATTCTCATATGCCACTTCTAGAAATTAAATTTGAGGGTATATGTATGCCCACCCCCTTGATTCCTTTTGCTTTATGGAGGTGGAATCAAGGTAGAAAACTAGACACATCAAATAAGGAAAATCATATCGTAGGACATATCCAAGTACCATGCTACATAAAAATAGATAATTGATGATGTCAGGTGTAGAATTAGGATTCTAATGCATCAAATGGTGTAAAAAATTAAGTTCAATAGCACCTATTATGTTGTTTTGAATAATTATCACTTAATTAACTCTAAGATAATAAGAAACCTAATTTCATACATAAGAGTGAAAAGAGTTAAAAGACTTAAAAGTGAAGTAATTTTTCACTTAATTTGTCATTTTACCATATTGTAGCTTGAGAGTTATGAGAGAATAGTGAAGGATGCTAACCATATGGGGATACACACCTATGAGACTAGACATGTTATGGGACCAAGTGACATGTGACAAGCGTCATCACGAGGTGAGTCAATTCTACTACCTGTGCTTTGTGATTATGAAGTGATTTAATGATTTTTATGCATTTCTAGGTTAATTTAGGATTTTGGAAAAAAAATTCACAAAGTGTCCCCTTTTTTTGTGAAGTGTCCCATTTGTTCGCAAATTGTCCCTTTTGTTCGCAAAGTGTCCCAAAATGGTTCCAAATTGTCTAGGGCCTTTAGTAAAGCACACTAGATGGAATTTAGTACACTTGCATGATGAATAAAGTAAAAATTATAGATATTAGATGGTTTATAAGGGCATGTGTAGGATCATGATGGGCCAAAAAGTGGCAAAATGATGGGTATGTGGCTGATGATTTTTTTTAACCCAAAATTGATGAAATGAAAAGGGTTTTTAAAGGATATTCTCAACTTTCCAACAATATAAATTATGCTTTACTTTGAATTTAATAATTAATTATTATTCATTTTTATTTGAATTACTTAAAAAAGTCCTGATTGATAGGCTAATTCGAAAAAATAATATGGCTTTCTCAAATTGTATCACATTTTTTAAATCCAAAAACATGTATCACATTATATGCTTCACATACTATAGATTAAAAAGAACAAAAAATTCATGAAGTTTTGACCAAGCATAGTTGTCATACATACAGTTTTATATTTTTTAAAAGTTGTATTAAAAATTCATTATTAATTATTTACTTGGAAAAAATTAAAAAATATGCATCACATTGGGACATGATTCCTCTACTTATATCTAAAAAACATTAAAAAATATTATCATTTTATTGTGGTTAGGTGGTAGACAAACACCTATTTCTTTTTTCCTTGAAATTAATGTACTACTAAGACAAATTTCAAATTTTCACCAAATAGATTAAAAAAAAAACTCTAGTATTTAGAAATTACATTAAATTTGTCAAATTTATTCTTACATATTTTTGAGTATAATATAGATAACTAATCCAAATTTTTACATCAATTTTCGTGAATTTAATTTTTTTTTCTAATTTTTTTGCCACTTAAGGGTTTGTTTTTTCCATGATGATCCTAACATACCCATAAAGATTATTTTTGTGTTTTGTGATAGGTACCCACCTATTTGTGTCAGTATGTAGTGGGTAGGCAAGTGAGTTTTCTAAAAGATTTAGCTCTGAAACTTACAATAGAGGACACTAAGCACCTGTAGGCTATGGGTATTTACTGGGTGTACCTCATTCCCCCCATGAGATACCATGATGCTATGTTGATGGTGCTATGCAAGTGCTGGGATGTAGACACTTGTACATTACACCTTCCAATTGGTGAGATGATGATTACTCTAAAGGATGTGCACCACATTCTTTGAGTTTCTATTTAGGGGGAGCTAGTAAATTTCCAGATAGATCACACCTCACACCTTCTATGAGTAGAAGGCCAATATGCAGTATTGTTTGGATGGGCCAGTGCACGATGAGTGAGTGAGAGGGAATATTGATCTCGCAATGTTGTATTCATGATCTCTAGTAGTGAGATAGATCATGATGCAAACAATGGTACTAGTAATCATCCCAGATGGGCAGGTCGTGCACCTTGAGTGAGGAATAGTTCATCTGATACACAAGATGGAAGAGTACCAAACAATGTATGCCTGGGGGCAATGTATCCTAGCGCAATTATATTATGATGTTGGTTGGTTTTTTTTGGGGAGGTAGATAACATGGTGCATTGCATACTTCTATAGGTTTGGTTCCTTGAGCATATCACATGCACCAGGCCTATCTGCTTCCCATGTCTAACAACAGTGGGGTATCCTTGGGCCTTTAGCTATCCTCTATGGTGGTTATGGAAATATTTGGATTTATACTTTTAGAGAGTGAGATTTGACTGACTAGAGGAGGATGTGATCTCATAGAGACCTTATCAGCTAACATTACAGTGGCCAAATCACTTGAGGCAGTTGATGAGACTATAGTTAGACAAATTTTTGGTTAGCCATCATGATCATGTAGTACATCCCTTCTACTAAGATTGAGTCATGAAGTAGTTTGGAAAGATCCTTTTTTAGGAGGTTAGTGTGGAGTGCTTGAAGACCAGGTGATATAGTATGACTCACTCTAGACCATGTTTTCTAGAGTGACTCTGATTCTTAGATCATGATCAACCTTTAGTATTTGATGTAGATGATGTCAGTGCCAAATGGGATTATGAGGAGTGGTGAACAGTATCACGAACAAATCCTATATATACGATTGATGATCCTATATGAGATGTAGGAACATTTTCAAATGAGTTAGATGGAAAAGAGGATAGGGCCAAGGATACACGATACAAAGCTACAAGCATATTTACCTATGTCATTGATGATAAGTACAATGAGGATGTAGATCTTGACTATGATGGTTAGGAGGGAGAGGATAAGGATGAGGATGAGGATGAGGATGATGATGATAAGGAGGAGGAGGAGGAGCCACCCCTGAGTGAGAGTGATGATGCAGTAGTTGAGGATCAACACAAGTGGGGAGAGCCCTCTCCCACTCGCATGACTAGATCAAGAGTGGAAACTGCAGCAGGCATTGGTACTCATAGTCGCGAAGAGGCTAGCACATGTTCCATACCCCTTACACACAACGAGGTTTATGTTTCTTAGCCTTCCAAAGATATAGGTGATGATATTTGATTTTATGCATGTAATTTAGTGCTTATGCTTTCTATATATATATATATCCTAATGTGTACTAATTTTTTATAGTTTCTAACTTGTAGGAGCTATGAGAGATTAGCGGGATCTCTACCATCAAGTAGGTATAGAGATAGTGACAACATCCATCAATGAGGAGGAGATGGAATCAAATTATGTTCCCCCACCTATTGTGGAGGAGGATCTAGAGTCACTCAGGCCATTTGCAAGAAATTATGAGTAAC
Source organism: Sequoia sempervirens (assembly GCA_007258455.2). NCBI lineage: Eukaryota > Viridiplantae > Streptophyta > Pinopsida > Cupressales > Cupressaceae > Sequoia > Sequoia sempervirens. Next base: position 6,832 of record VDFB02073844.1, read on the forward strand.
ATATGAGAGTTTGAGGAGATGAGTCCACTAATTTGAGACTCTAGTAGAGGCACAGTCATCTCAAACCCTAGTAGAGGTTGAGATACTAGAGGAAGAGGCAACACGACTATAGGTAGAGAGGGATTAGATAGCAGGGGAGAAAAAAGCAGCCCTTGGACATATACAAGGCTTACACTTTTCACTTACATTTAGTAGATCACATTCACGATCACATACGACTATCTCCTAACATCTTGCTATCAGATCACAAGTACCAAATCCTGAGGGGTCAGGTACCCATATACCTCAATGATATTGTATATTTTTATGACATGTACAATTCTTTTTTTGATATATATATATATATATATATATATATATATATATATATGAGCATTTGATGTATTATTACTTGTCAAAATTTGTTGAAGGTTAAATGACAATGTGATTAATTAAATAACCTTTATAAGATTAGTTAATTAATATCTTCATGATTTAACAAAGCTTATGTGATCTAATTAAAACTTATTATAGTTTCTTTTAGACACAACATGATGATTAATTATGTTATACTAAATTAATTGTATTAATGATCTAACTTATCATAATACACAAGATGAATTTTGAATAGTATGAAACCTAAAGTAATTATAAAAATAAATTAAATAACCATTTTAGTGCTCAAGACACAAACATAATTTTTTGTCAAGAATGAAGCAATGTGAAAGTGCATAGGTTTTGACCCAATAGCTTTAACAACACTACTTTATCTTTCATACTATTCGAAGGGGTTAGAAATAATACTAGCACAAATGCACAGTTTTGATAGGTTCCTTAAGAGATGTGCCATCGAGTTATGTTAATAAATATGCACTAGATCCAAAAATTTTGTTGACTATGTATGGTCCTAACCAATTAGGACTAAATTTTCCTCTTTCATTTGGGTCAACATTGATGTTACATTGATTTTCAAATAGAACTAAATCCCCTTTGTTGAATGTGTGATGGATAACATTGAGATTATAATAGTGTTGTTTCCTTTTGCAATAAGCTTGAAGATGTTCAAGAGAATTAATGCGTTGTTCATCAAACATTTCAAGTTGGTGTAATATTTTTGCTTTATAAGTTTCATTATGGTCAATACCTTGAAGATCTCTATAATTTCAAGATTTCTAACACCAAGGGCATGATTTTGTTAGAATCAAGATAAAATAAGGAGATGGATGCACTGTCACATTTTTAAAGATATGAAGAACCGAAAAAGATGTTCTCTGTAAACCTCTTAGTAAAAATTCATTAAGAGAATCGATTATTACAAAGTGATCAATCCTTATGAAGGAGATCAAGAAACCCTAAAAGGGAAACCCTAAATGAAACCTAGTGTGCACACTTAATAATTAATAATTAATTATTAATGTGCCTAAGTTTAGCTTAAGTAATAAAGAGGAATAAGTGACTTAATTAATTAATCAATGTGATGTAATTAATTAAGCATAATAACTTATTACTCTAACACCCCCCCTTAAGATGAACTTAGGAAGAAGCTAAAACACTAGAATAGGATGCATGAAAGCAAAGATGGGTCCCGACAACGAGGCCTGATCAGGTACCCATTTACAATGCAAGAATGGAGTAGAGAAGGAAAAACCCAGTGGGACAAAACCCCCTACAATGTGATAACATGCTGCAAAGAAGCACTGGAAGAACTCTGTAGAGTAACACTGGAACCGCAATCTGACAAGCAAGGAAAGATATCTCTGTCTACAACTGAAACCAAACCGGAATCAAAATAATGTGACAGCAGACCCGATGCCACGGAACACTTGAAAACTCTAAACGGGAACAACCCTGGAATCTATGATGCAGCAAGAAATTATTGAAAGATGTATTACTGGCTTGAGAAGTGCAAAGATGCAAGATGCACTCTCCCAAGCTGCCAAAATATCAAGTAATGCATTGACAACCTTCGAGCCAATCTGGACTAACTGATAAACCCTAGGATAGATACAGAAAAAGTGCATGGACAACAACATGGGGCTACTTAATACCTTTGCAAGCGTGTCATAAGCGAGGTGAAAATCGGAGGTCGTGCTTAAAGTTATGGCTCGGAAGTCCAAAAACAACATCTGACTTCAAACAGCAATAAATGCCGTAAAACTGTAAAATGCTGAAAATAAACTGCACCAAATGAAAGTGCTCAAAACCAGCTTTCTGGCGATATCTCGTTTGCCTGATTTCGATACAGTATGCCCAAGTTGTGGCCAAAAGAAAAAAAATAGCTCTTTTAGGAAAAAACTAGGGTTAGGAGGGCAAAGAGGGCCGTACGACCGATGATGTCATGCTGACGTCACCCATTCACGAGGTTAAAATTGACGGCCATCTAGCCATCACCGCAAAAAATTGGCACCCTGCAAAAAAGTTAGTACCGGTATATGCGGTCTTGAGAGATATTCGGCGAATATGGCGGTATATTCTCATGGGCATTGGCCATTTTGTTGGTGATGGTTTTCCATATGACCGCGACGAGGTCTTCCGGCCCGTGAGGCCGGTAGGCGACCCGGTCGGAACAGAAAGCGGCACCATGTGACCGATTAGTCTTGGCCGTTGGCCTTAGGTAATAAATTGGCGGAAGATAATGATTTACAGCTGAAGCGTGGTAGCGAAAACCAAAATCACATTTTTGATATTTTTCTCAATTTTGAGCATCGAAGCGTGCAAAGGGAGCGTCTGGCCCGAGAGAAATTTTTGCCTTCTTGACCAACTTGCACCAAAATAGACAAATTTTATATGAAAATGGGGGTTTTTGGGCGTTGCGGACTCAATGGTGAGGTCCGTTTTGTCCCAAAATTCCTAGAAAATTAGGCTACCCCCAGATTCAATCAAAAAATTGCATGTGGAAACCCTTGCACCCGAAACTCGCGAAGAGGCCATATCTTCAGATCACGAACAAGCAGCTGCAGGTCTGGAGCTCTGATACCATGTTATATTTCCACAAGTCGTTGCTAGATACAAAATACTTCCTGAAGAGAATGATGGCGAGAATGCTTGCTATCAATATGGAATTGATTAATGATTGAATTGTAATTAATTAAGCATAATAACTTATTACTCTAGCAGTTTCCTCTGTACCATAAACAAGGTTATAAGGTGTGGTCCCTGTGGAAGATAGAACACATGTGAGATAAGCCCAAAGTGCATAGTTTATTTGTGTCTTCCAATCCCTATGATGTTTATTAACAATTTTCTTTAAAATTTATTAAAGGACTTTATTAGTTGATTCAACTTGACCATTATATTATGGGTAATAAGGTGTCAAAAAATGATGTTGTATATTAAAGGTCTCAAAGAATTTATTCACATAATTGTTCTTAAATGGTGTACCATTATCGAAGACTAATGCAAAATGCAGTCCAAAGTGAGCAATAATATGTTCTTGGATGAAATGACATATAACCTTAGCCATTGTAGATCAAAGAAGAAAGTCCTTGACTGTGAAGTAATTAGTTGTAGTCATGATAAAGGTATGTCCAACAAAAGATGGTGGTGATATTTTTCCAACTAAATCTAGGCCCCATATGGAGAATGGCCAAATAGGGATTTGGGAATAGAGCTTAGAAGCAGGAGCATGAAGAAAATTTCTATGTTCTTAACATTTGTTACATCGTTTAACATACAAATAACAATATTTTTCCATATTTTTCTAGTAGTAACCAATACGAAAGAGATTTTATACTAAGGTCTTTCCTCCAAAATGACCTCCATAGGTGCCTACATGAGCATGTTTGAGTGCCCTATTTATTCTAGAATCCCTATGACATCTAAGTAAAATTCCATCAAAGGATCGTCTCTATAACACATCAGAAATAATTATGTACTTGGTTGCTAATTGTTTTAAATGATCTCGGGTGTTGGTTGTGGTAGGCTGAAGAATGGTACCATATTTTAAATAATTATATATGGCATCATACCATTCACTCGAGTCATCCTTGATTGTTGTTAATTCATTGACAGTTTTATCATCAATTGAGAATTTCATTATTGGATGAGCAGTGAATGTGATGTCCATTGAAGGATCTTGGGGTGATATAAGAGAAGCAACACTCACCATTGCATCCACATGTCGATTATCTTTCTATGGGATGTTATCAATGGTGAAATTCAAATTGTGCCAATAAGGGGGTAAGTGCACAAGGTTGAGTCCATGAAACATGGAAGTTTTTTCCTTTGCCAAAAAAATGAAATCAACATTGCAAGAATGGTATCTCGATTTTTATAAATGGGATCCCACTTTTTAAAAATAAGGATCCCATTTGTTAAAGGGTCCTAAACCGATGGACATCGAATGAGATCTTGATTAGTATGAAACAAGATCTTGCTTTATAAAATTCAGGATCCCATTTTGTAATAATTGGGATCCCTTTTTTAATAGTATTTATTTTAAAAAAAAAAACAAAAATTCATTTTCACTACCCATGGGATCTCAATTTGGTGGGCGAAAATGACTACAAAACCAGCCTCTAGGTACACCTCTACCCCCACTTTTTAGCATTTTTTTTATTTGAAATTGTTAATAGAAGAGTAGATTTTAGCATTTTTTAAAATTTATTTGATGTTTTAAGAATTTTATTTCCTATAATAATAGAAATGAGGAATTATAGAATGAGATGAAAAAATGCAAAGATATTGAATAGAAAGGAAAAAATGAACTTTGAATTATATTTTAGAAACAAAATTTAGCTTTTGAAATCTAAATTTTTTAATCCAACCAAAAAAATTGCATTTGAAAACCATAGAAATTGAAATAAAATAAACAAAATTACATTTGGAAACCCTAATCAAGCATTTTGAAACCCTAAATTCAAATCAAACAAAAAAAATTGGATTTGAAAACCCTAATTCGAAATTAAACAAAAAAAATTGCATTAAAAATCCTAATTACTTAGATTGAATCCCTAAATTGAACTAAAACAATTTTTTTTGCTAAAACCCTAAATTGAAATCTAACAAATCATTTTGATTTTGAAAACCCTAATTTTGAGCTCAAGAAAATTCATTTGCATTGCTTAAATGTTTTAACGTTCATTTTAATTGTATGGAGAAAACAATATGTTAAACTTTAGTTTCAATGTTAAATTATAATTAGATTAGAAAAAAATATTTTAAAGAATAGTTACAACTCATAAATTTTATCAATGTTTGTTTGCAAATTTAGTACCAAATTCCTAAATCGAAGTGTACAATCCATTTCCAATTGTCACTTAATTAGATAATATTCAACATTCATTTCTATTTTATGTTTTGATCTCTCTTCATCATGCCTTGTTTCTGTTTCTTGTTTGCATGTGTTGTTTGTTCTCTTTTCACAATCTTAACCCTCATTCTATTAAATTAATTATTAATTAGGCTTCTAGTTTAGTCTAAAATATCAATTTTCACTAGTTACCTATACAGTAAAAGAATCTAAATATTTTTATTTTCTTTCTTTTAGGTTCTTTCAATTCCAAACAATCGAAAATAAAATACTTGATTCAACATTAACTAATTTTATATTACACATTTTATATCATAAAATTCATTTAAGTGGGAAATATTAATGAAAAAAATGAAATAAAATAATCTTATATTCAATTAAAAAAATATCTCATTAAAATATACATCAAACTCAATCTTAATAATACATAATTATGTGTTTCTATTATGGAAAAAGTCAATCTATTCATAAAATAAAAAATATTCATAAACTAGGAACTAACTTGCAAGTCTATTATTCCAAGGGTCACCCAAACTTCAACCTAAGTTCCCTAAACCCTAAACCCTAAACACTAAAATCTAAACCCTTAACACTAAATCGTTCATTTTTTTTGTAGGACCTTAAAATCAAATTTGGTTGTCTTACACAACTCAACCAAATTTTAGTCCCTCAATCCATTTCATTTCATCATATGACCTTACTACATAGATCCCCTTAATCCTTCCTATTAACCTAAACCCTAAACTATAAACTATAAACCCTAAACCATAAAGCCATAACTTTTTCCTAGGCCCTTAATGAAATTTGGTTACATTCGGTAATGCCACCAAATTTTATTCACTTGAGCCATGTAATTTTGTCCTAGGACCTCACTACAAAGAGATCCCCTTAAGCTATCCTATCACCCTAAATTGTAAATTGATGTCTTAAAGGGTCCTAATATGACATTTCTTAAGGGGATCAAAGAAATTCTCAAAATTTGGTGAAGTTTCCCAAGGAAAAAAAATTTAACAATAATAAAATCATTCAAGATTATAATATGAATGAGATTTCATGATCTAGGTTGGTTAGTTGAAACAATAGCTATCTCAATAAACTGGTCCACAGGAAAATTTTCTTCACTAACTTGCAAGTCCATTATATTCCAAGGGACACCAAAACTTCACCCCAAGCTCCCTAAACCCTAAGCCCTAAACTCTAAAATCTAAACCTTAAACACTAAAGCATTCATTTTGTCGTAAGACCTTAAAATAAAATTTGGTTACCTTAGGAAACTCCACCAAATTTTATTCCCTTAAGCCATGTTGAACCATAGATTTTAGGAACTCAAAATGCTTGCTCTCTTCCTCAGATTTTTCACCTAGAAAGAGAGAGATTAGGGATCCTAAAATGCATATGCTTCATTCAAATTAGGATTTATGTAATGAAATATGATGTAAATGAACTAATATAAGTGCAATTGATTGATTGAAATGATTTAGAATGAATGTAAAGATGCAATTTATGTTATGTTTGAAAACACAGTGTGATATGAAAAGAACTATGAAATATGTAGAACATAAAGTATAGGATCAAATATAAGTGCACTTGGATGATGTGTGAGATTTATGGAATTTCTAGAATGCTGATAAAAAAAATTTCTTGTTCACAGTGGCACTCATTTTCCAAGGGTGATGAATCATTCCTCTGACTAGTGAAAAAGTGTTTGAATCCAATTTTTGACAGTCGAGAGTTGATTTTTGACAAAATACAGATTTTTCAAATTTTAGGTGGGACTCATTGCCAAGGGTGGTGAATCAGTCCTCCCCAAGATTCTTGAAAATTCAAAGGTCAACAATTCTTTTCCAAATCTAAAAATCACTGAATATTAGGTTGTCAAGGTCAATTCTACAAAAAATGGGTTGAAACTCACTCAAAATGCTTAAATAGATGAAGAATTGATTTGAAGAGCCTATTTGACTTGAAATCCACTTTTCAACACCTTTAAACTTGTGAAATCTACAAAACAAAGGTTGCAAAGACACATGAAAAGGGGAAAAATGTTGGAGGGTTAGTGAATAGCAGTTTGCCTTGGTCAAAGGCCACTTTGGTAATTAAACCCAATAGAAATGAATGAAATGCAAAGGAAATGATAAATGAATAACATGAAAGTATTACAAACTTACCACATCCTTGAATATGAAAATCTGAATTAATGTCAATGGCCACTCCAAAGTGCTTGAGTGCTTGAAGATTATTTGAATTATGAATGCTTGAATGAATGAGTGAATGGGAGATGTAAAATGAGGTTAAAATTACATATTTATACAAATATTGTGCATTAGAATTTGTTCATACCTCATCACAGTTTGACATGAAGTGAATTTGAGTAAAATCCTAAAAGAAATTTTGGAAAAAAAATGAATTTAGGGTTGTTGGTGTAATTATATGTCTTGTACCTTGTCCTAGGTCATGATTACACCTTAGTTAAGTTTACTTAGGGACCACATAGGAGGTTGTTGGAGATTTTCCACTTTTGGTGGACTTGACATGTCATTACCTCATCACTTCCACCTTTGTGATTATTGATCATGTGATTATTCCTCCACCTTTTATAAGTGATCCACCCTTGTGGTGATTATCACATTATCTCTTTCCCCACTAGGTGGAGTGATAAATTTTCATAGTTGTATCATGTCATAAGATTACAACACTTGTCATAATCTTATACCCTTCTATGTTCTCACCTTGGCTATATAACCAAGGGGTCTCCTATGTACATTTGCTCATTACATCTCTATCATATTGACATTGAATATAGTTTATTCTTGTCATATTATATCTCTCTTTTGTGCTTTCTATTAGGCCTTTAGATCTTGGGTGGCTACCTTCATAGCCAATTCTTACATGGTATCAGAGCTTTTGGAGTGCCTTTAGTTAGTCTTTTGGAGAGATTTTTGGAGGGTTCCATTTTTGGCCTTATGTTGCAGGTGCATATTGGGAGCTTGTTGCATCAGATCTGAGCTCACCATTGCATCCAGAGTGTCCAAGATAGTTAGATTTTCCTTTTGTTTCATCTCAGTTGGATATCGGAGGCCAAATCTACAAAGGGTTGAAGATCGGAGGTGGTTGCCAGATCCAGGAGGTAGCTACCACTTTGGAGCATTTTCAGCCAAAAAGGACACTGCCATTGCATTCAGAAGGGTCAAGAACCTATAAATCGACTATCAATTCGTCCAAATCAGAGCAAGTTGTCCGTCAAGCAAAAATTGTTGGCTGGTCAGACGGGCCATCCATAATGACAAATTTCTAAGATGATTTTTATTTTAAAAAAAAAAAAAATGTGTATTTCTCAAGAAAATCATTTTGTTAAAAATCATTCAAAACTTTCTTACTTATTTTAGAATATCGATTAAGATTGTAAAGTTTTTATAAATAAAAATCAAAAAAAATTCAAACTCTCAAGGGAGATGTGATGGTACTCTTAAAGTACTCCTCGCATCTTCTGGGACTCTCGAAGAGGCCGATGGCCAAGGTGAGGCCCCACTGCTGCCCCTACACTTCATAAATCCCTACTCTGTGGCTGTGAAAATAAAAAATCCAAGATCGCTTTTTCTAATCGGGCTACTCACTCACACCCTGGTCCCAAAATCCGACAATACTAGAGGCGTAATATTCTCATTAAAATAGTATATTCCTGAGAATATTTTGATTGAATTCTGTCCACAAAGAATATTTTGACAAAATATTCCCTAAGGTGGAGCGGCGATGATAAACATTTAATTCACACACTTTGGCTCGCGTAAACCTCTCGACGGCTAAATAACCACAAATTTAATGTCAGAATTGATGACGTCAGCCCTGCGTCAGCACTTTTTGAAAATTTTAGACCCCCTCATGGTTGAGCTTTTTGATTTTGCAATTCATTTTCAAAGGCTCATATCTTGGTCGTTTTAAGGCCTTTTTTGGTGCAATTTTTTTTGATTTGGGCTAATTTTTCCGTACTCATAGTGGTGTACCTACCATTTTGGTGGACAGATTTTCTAGAATTTTCTCAACACTGTGACTCGTCTTGTCACCGCTTTTGCAACTTCCTCGGAGTTTCATTCAGCTCATACAAAGTTCTTTTCATGTGCTATTTTTTTGAAAGTGCATGATTTTTTCTCTCAACTTCACAATGGTTCTATCACCATTTGAGTCTATTGTAGCCTACTCAAGGCTATTGTAAAACAATGAAAATTAGAAGCCCACTTTGCTTGGCTTGCAAGTGGCCATTGTACACGCACTAATTATAAAGTGCCAAATCATCTTTTTTGGGGGGGGTTCTTTGATTGAGTGAATTTGGGGGGGTGTCTTGAGTGATTGTGCCTCTCTCTCTATCTTGTTCTCTTTCATTTTGTTGCTATGGGTTCTCCTAAGTTTCCCTTGTTAACTCCAAATAACTATGCTTCTTGGAAAATTGATGCTTGGAGTAAGTTAATGGAAAAAGGATTAACTCATTATATTGATGGAACTGTTGTTGCACCATCTGATCCTCAAGCTAATCCTATTGCTCATTTGGATTGGCTCACTAAAAATACTATGGCTCTTGGAACATTAAGGAAATATGTATCAAAAGATCTAATCTTTCAAATTGATAAGTGTAAAACAATTAAAGAAGCTTGGGAAAAGTTTGGTAAATTGTATGGCCAAGTTGATGAGATTAGAGGTTATCAGCTTGACAATGATCTCACAATGTTAGATCCCAAGAATTTTGATACAATCCAAGACTATGTCACTAAGGAAAATGAGCTAAGAGCATAGCTTAAGGATTGTGGCATTGATAAGAAGGATGCACAGTTGGTCTACAATTTTTTGGGAAAGCTTCCATTAGAATATGCAGCATTTGTTTCTAGCTTCCAAACCCATTGCTTGACAGTTGGTAGTTCTTTCACTATGCCATCATTTGATGCTTTTATAGAAATGTTGATGTTAGAGCAAGCAAAATTTGTAAGCATGGGGATTCTCAAGTCTTCAAAGCCCAAAGCTTTGGTGGCTAATCAAGGGAATCAAGGGACTCAAGGAAAGGGTTCCAATAAGAAGCATAAGCAATCTTCACAAGGAGAGAACCAACAATCTACTCCTCCACAACAAAGCTCAACTTCATCTTCTTCAAAGAAGTACAACTATTCAAGCAAGAGGGAGCAACCAACATGTGCATATTGCAAAAAGTTTGGTCATGAGGAGCATCGTTTTCATGTTAAGAAAATTGATGAGTTGAAACATATCCTTAAGAAGAACAACATCAACTTGCCAGCTGCATATCAAGAGAAGGACTCATCCCCTTCCACTTCTTATAAGGGAAAAGGAACAACTCTCATGGCAACAACATCAAGCTCTTCTCCTTCTACATCATCTCAATATGAGAAACATAAGGGGCAAGTATTTCTTGTAGTTGCAAATTCCAATACAGATCAGTGGATCCTTGATTCAGGAGCTTCGCATCATATGACTTCGTGCAAGGATATGTACTCTACATTTCATTCTTGTTCATCACCACCCATTTTGATGGCCAACAACACTTCTTTGGCAGTTTGTGGGAAGGTTTCTATTGACATTGAAGGTGGAGCATTTAATGATCTTCTATGTGTGCCTACTTTGTCAAGAAACATCCTTTCCATCTATCAGATTACACATAGTGGTATAGGAAAGAGTGTAGAGTTCACACTAGATTCTGTCATTGTTCAGGATTTGCATAGCAGGGCTCTTGTTGTAGTTGGGAAGGTTGATGATCGTTCTCGGTTCTACACCTTCTCATATTTTGCTCCTATTGATGATTCAGTTCACCCTAGTGTGGACACACTTGAGGAGATTGAGTATGGTTACTTGAATCTTGGAGTGCTCTCTAGTCCTGAGGTTCTTGAACCTAATGTTGATACTCCATCTTCTACATTGACTGATGTACCTGATGATACTTGTGTTCTGACAGTTTCAGTGCCTTGTGATTCAATGCAATAGTGCATACCTTGTCTTCTAGCAGCAACTTCATGGGATGACTACTTAACAAACATTGGTAGTTTGTTTGTGGAGTCCTACATTGCAGATTTGGGAGACACATTTGATTCCTTACATCTTCTCTTTGATGAAGGTGATTGTTCTTTAGTTGTTGTGAGGGAACACTCTGACCCTCCTCTACATGATCAATCTTTCGAGGTTGGTGTGATTTTGGATGCATCTTTACAGCAGTTGGAGGAGGCCACTTTCACTTTTGAGGAGACATCGTCTTTGAAGTATGTTCTACCTTCATCCTTGCTAGATCTTGAGTTGTCTTTTTCAGCGGATCAAAGTGTTGTTGCACAGGGGTTCTAACAAGTTCTAGGAGGTGACTACATCATTGCAGCTTCACATGGTTTGGGAAAGGCATCTTTCGGTGTCAACACAAGGACATTTGAGCAGCTTTCAAAGACTTCTTACATTTTGAGGTTTCTTCCTTCTTCACTTGTGGATTGGCGAGACTTCATTCATACACCTTAGGTATTATTTCTTCCCAAGGGGAGGAACGTTGTTCGACAGTTTTGGAGCAGCTTCTTCATTCCTTCTCGAGCATCTTCCATGGGTGATCATTGTACATTGAGGGGGGGCTACCTTGTCTCTCTTCTTCTCTTGTATGGGTGGGAATTTTTCCTCACATGGGGTTTTTTCCTTCTCATGCTATGTTCATAGCTTTTTGTATCTCATCTCTCTTTTGGGGGGTAGTTTTTTCCCATTGGGTTTTTCTATCTTTACTCCACTTGTGAGATTGCATTTGTAAGATGGGTACCTAACATGGCCTAGTAGTTAACCCATGTTGCATTGTTTCTTTTTTGTGTACATTCTCCCCGAAGCAACCTTTAAGTGTGGGTGCTGGTGTAAACATATGTCTTGGTACCTTGTCCCAGGGTCATGATTACACCTTAGTTAAGCTTGCATTTAGGGACCACATAGGAGGTTGTTTCAATTTTTGTGGACTTGACATGTCATTACCTTATCACTTCCACCTTTTTTGGACACATCATATGATTATCTCTCCACCTTTTGTGGGTGATCCACCCTTTGTGGTGATTATCACATTATCTCTTTCCCACTTTAGGTGGAGTGATAACTTTTCATAGTTGTCTCATGTCATAAGATTATGACACTTGTCATAATATTATGCCCTTCTATGTTGTCACCTTGGCTATATATCCAAGGGGGACCTCCTATGTACTATTTGCTCATTACATTCTATCATATTGATAGAATACAGTTTATTCTTTTCATATTCTATCTCTCTTTTGTGCTTTCTATTAGGCTTCTAGATCTTGGGTGGCTACCTTCATAGCCAATTCTTTCAAGGGCCAAGGGGGACTCATTCACCACCCTTGGTGAATGAATCCCACTTGGGACCCATAGCCAAGTGTAAAGAAAAAATGTCATGTTTAATGTTGTTTGTCAGGATAGGACCCAAAATTACACTTAATATAAGCATATGAGGGCATAAAGAGATAAAATAAAGCATGAAAAGGGTGTAAATAGTGAAAATATGCCTAGAAAAGTGTGAAATATTGTTACAAAACCTTACAACACTTTGAAATAGGACTTGTTGATGTGTAAAAAGGTGGTTTTTAGGTGACTTGTATTAAATGGAGTCTAGAAGAATGTATAAATGTCTTACAACACTTCACAAATCCTTCACAAGATATTGTTCTTTGAATTTTAGCACCAAAATAAGCATGTTCAAGACAAGATAAATCATAAAATCAAATAAACGTAGCTCCAACACTATGAAACAAGGCCTAAAAGACCATGAAAATGGGAAGGGTCCATTTTTTGATGGTACATTTAGCCCCCACTTTAGTGAGAGAAACTTGCTTTCTCATGCTAAAGTAGCCATGAACATCGAGAGGAGGGTTCAAATGCACTTACATTAGAAAGATATAATTAAAAGAAAGGAGGATGATCAAGTCCCCAGGATGAAGATCCCATGACAAACTGAACATAAGGACAAAGGAACACATAAGTGTTGAGAAGAATTGAGTGAATTTTTGATCATCAATCCAACTAGTTCTGAAAAGAGATCTATGTTGATTGTTTGAAAAAGAAAATGTGTACTCACTCTGGGGCCACAAAACTAGTTGTCTGTGGGGTGAGAAGGCCCAAAAATTAACATACATATCCTTCTTGGTATGTACTCACAAACAAACACAAAAGTGGCTATGGGGAAAAATCATGCTACTAGCTGGGCTTCCCACTCAACCATGCTAAAGCTATACCCATTCGATAAATTTAACAAGGCACCACAAAGCCAAAGAAATGAAAATGTTGGTTTAAGTTTCCAAAATAGGATGGCACCACAGGAATGCAAGTTGTATTATGCAAGGTGGACAAACAAATAAGACAACTCCAAAGGCATGAAAGTTTTGTTATACAAGGTGACTGAATGAGAATGTTATGTAAAAAATTCATGTGTAATATATTCAAAGGAGTCTTGTTTAGTTTATGCAAGGTCAGTCACTTAGGGAACATTGTGTCTAATGTCTCCAAAAGAGGACCAATAAAAGAATAGAATATTCACAACTTAGGGGATGCAGTGCATCACATCAAACCACCAAGAGGAATGCAATATGCCAAGAAAGATCACACTTATGAAGGACATCACACCCAATGTCATCCACAAAGTGACAAATGCATCACACAAATGACAATGCTTCACTAAGAATGCAAATGAATTAATGGTAGTGTATGGCCCCGCTTTAAAGGAATTGTTGCACATTGTTCTGTGAGCAATTACTTGAAAGTAGAGAAGAAAATAAAATGCAAAAAGGAAAACAAGACATGAGAGCCAAATTGGAAAGCTATGCCAAGTCATATGTTTTGAAGAAAAGCTGCATCATTTCAAGGAGAAAGGAAAAGCAAAGAAAGAAGGGAGTTTCCCCACATAAAAGAAATTATACAAAACACATAAGGGATCTATGGATTTGGGGTCAGTATGCTCATTGTTGTAATGTATGTTTATGAAAGACTTCAGAACTATCATCATTTCCCAAAGCACATAGAACTAGAATAATGACACAAAGAGAGTGAAATAAAAGGAAACAAAAATTCCATTTTGAGTCAAAATGGAAGAGACATTGTAGTCTCAATGCTTTGCATCATCCCCAAAAGTAAAATAAAAGAAAAAAAACAAAAAAGAAAAGTGAAAAATATTTTGGGTCAACATGAAGGAGACATTTCAGTCTCAATGTCTTGTGTCATCCCCAAAAGGAAAAGAAAAAGGAAGGAGGTATTTGGGTTAACATGGAGGAGACATAGGGTATCTCTATGCTTTGCATCATCCCCAAAGGAAAACAAAAAATTGAAATGAAAAAGATAAGGACCATTTGGGTCAACATGAAAGAGACTTAGGGCGTTTCTATACTTTGCATCATCCCGAAAGGAAAACACAAAAAAAAATGAAAAAGACAATCATGACAAATAGAAGAATAGAGGTACACATAGAAGAAGTGTACAATGAGAAGGAAACATCAAACACACAATACAGGGGAATAGGATATGCACATGAAAACAAAAAGGAAAATGAATTAGAAGAAACTATTAAGTAGGAATATGCAAGTCATCAATCAAGTCATCCACCTCCCAATCATGTTCAATGGAATGTAAAGGTGATTGAATGTCCAGAGGAGGAATCACAAGTAGCAAACTAGGGGTTGTACCAGGTTTTTCAATTCATGGAGAGGATTTATCATTTAAGCTCATTGTAGATGAAAATAAAGAGTTCAATTCATTTCTGATTGTTTCATCTATGTTAGCAATCACCACATCCCCATCGTCATCATCAAGATTAATAAAAATGGGAGGAAGAAGAGTGATTTCTAAGGCTGGATGTATGAAAAGTGTTGGTTGTTGAATATGGTCATTTTGGTTTAATGGTGGTATAGGATTGTCTTGTGGTTACTCAGGAAGGTGATCATCTATTACTTATATCAAGTGTATAGGTTGATTTTCTTTATTGTATATGAGGAAAGATTGATGAGCAAGGAGACGACGACGACATCTTCATTCCCTAGCACCATGGTTGCATTTAATTTGATTTTGAAATTGTTGAGGTGTAAGAGTTGATTGAGTCGATATAGGTTTGTATACTTCCAAAAGGGGAAGAGCAGGAGAAACCAAAGAGGAAGGATCAATCACTATCTCTTTCACTTTATACACTTGTTTTATCTAAGGGAGTGAGGAAATAGTTATTTCTTGGTGTCTTGCTCGTTTAGACAATGGCCGAGAAGATTGTTAAGGTGTGATGGTTTATTCAATATCATATTAAGGTATAATCATGGTTTCATCGAGGATAGGAGGAATGCAAGTGGACAAAGATGTGTTATGAAGAGATAATGCAACAATATTTTTAGCTTTAAAATTTTGATAAGCAAAGTAAAAGAAGTCCTTTTGAGGGGTGATAGGTTCAATGGGTGTAGGGTAAAAGGCTTCTAATGAAAAGTTACCTTTGGAAGATATAGGATTAAAGCCACTATGGTGTATGGTGAATAATTCATTGCCATGCAGAAACTTTAAGCACTTGTGAATGACTGATGGGACCACTTTCATTGAGCAAAGCCAAGGGAGGCCTAGCCACAAATGAAATTGGTCGGTTTGTGGAATAATAGAAAATGTGTTGTGTAGTTTTCACACACACACCCCACTGAAAGTAGTGACCCTCTTTTGCTTTGGATTTTTGATGTTTTGGCCCTTTGTTTTTGAGGTTTTGTTGCCTTAACGCATGCTTGAAGGATTATCTTATTTGTGCATATACCCCCTTTCTAGGAAGTATTTTGAAAATCTAATGTTTTGAGCTCATTTCAGGTTTTTCACCGCTTTCAAGATTTTCTGCCCTATTCAGATTTTCCCAGATTTCACTCAAAGCTTGACGATTGATGTTTTGCACTATTTTTTGGAGATTACAGTCCTTCACGGAATTCGACATGGATCGAATTTTCCTAAAATTTTGTCTCCTTGTTGAATCCCTGGATTTAGGGTTTGGTTTGTTGTTTTATGAATGTTGATGCCCTTGAGTGAATTTTGAGTCTAGATCCATCAATGAATGATTTAGCATTTGAGCCCAAGTGCTCAAATTTGTGATCTTAGATCATTTTGAGCGAAATCATGTGAGAACGTAGAAGTCTGAGTTTTTCTTCAGTTTCAAGATTTTCCTTGTGCTCAATGTTTTCCCAAAAATACAAAGTTTTGTCTGCTTCACAAATTTCCACTCCCTCTGTATTTTCCCAAAATTCTCGTTGCCCCTTCATTTTCTAGAATTTTTTTACTATGGATTATTTTCACCAAAGTCCTCCTACCTCAGATCTCCTTGAAATTCCCTTCTAGACTGGATTCCATGAAGGGGTGAAAATCCCAAGTTGTGTAGAAACTGTGCATTAATGATATTTTGGGGTTGATTTTGATATTTTATCATATTTATTTGAATAATGAATATATTATTGGTGATGGGATAATCTTGATCCTCATGTTATAATGGATATTATTGATGATGGTTTTTGCTAAGTGCAGGCTGAATTTAATAGGGTTATCAAGGAAGTTCTATAGGAAGTTAATTTGATTGAAGTAGGGTTCAAAGTATTTATTACTTCACCTTTGTCCAACCTAGAGAGTATTTTTCTTAGATATGCTAGATAAATTGGATGGGATAAGGACGAAGGGGCCAATTAATGATCAATAGCATTGGGAATTGTGTTTCCTATTTATCTGGGGTTTTTTCCACCTAGTTTTTCATCCTTCACATGCATTGGATCAAGTTATATTGTAAATCCCAAGCTGACCTGGATGATTGCTTGCATTTAATTCATATTTATCCTATTTTGAATTATCCTTTGGCTGACCTGTTTGTGGCTATTTTATTATTGTAAAATCTAATTAGGCCAACATGCCTAGGGAGGTTTTTTATAAATAAGGAATTTTTCCTCATTTGTAAGAGGTGAGACTAGAGTAGAAATCAGAAGAGTAGAGGAATTAGATTTAGAAGCAAGTAGCATGATAGAGCTAGGAGTTAGTTCATTCTAAGCAAATGATGTAACACATAACATTAGAATTGTTGCTAAAATTTGGTGATTCAATACAATTGAAGGCATTGTGATTTTCTAGTGATCTCTTTTGTGTTGAATTATCTTGCATGGTTCTTATGATTCTATGTTTTAAAATTGCTCAAGGCTATTACATGTGTTAAATTTAGAGTTAGATCTGATTTGATGGTGTTTATGATTTGATGCTTGAAGTGTTGCAGTGATCCCTGGTCCATTCTTTTTGCAGCTAGCCGACTGTTAGTTGCTTGAAAAAGTTAATCAGGACTATATATCTATTGTGTTTAGTTCAATTGTGAAGGTTTATTCATTTCAATTGCTTTTGGGTTGTCTTGGATGAATTTTTATAATTTGAAAATCTTTACTACCTTAGAAGATTGCACTAATTGGTTTATGAGGGATTGGTCCATTTCAAGTATTTCATCATTTGCATTGTTAATCTTAGTAATCTCTTTGAAACCCTAATGTTTTGTTATTTTCTTTATCAATTGAGTTAGATTTAGGATTGAAGTATCATCACATTGCTAGATCTGATAAATTGAAGATTCATTCTTTGCTTGTAGTAAGGTCCCATTGTGATTACCAACATTTTCACATTTATCACTAGGTTGTTTATGCATCATCAAGACCTAACATTAGAGACCTTGGGATTATCTCTTGAGGCTTGATGATAGACATTTACCTTTGAAGAGAGATAGGATACTTGTATCTTGTCTGAGTTGTTGTTGTGTAGAAAAAATCATCAACAAAATGTTACCTCCAAAGTCTTAGGTCCTATGTGTAAAGGAAACACAATTGATCTAATCACAGGGCATGCAAAAACATGATATTTTTTAATCCATGTGGTCGATGGATCATAGTTATCTTGATATAGATCATGCAATACTAGAAATTATTCTTTGATCACATTCTCACCACAAGTTGGATCTAGTAATATCCCATTAGTAGGTTTATCATAGATTCTACTAGCTGGGTAGAGAGGACCATAAGGAAGATTTGGTATTATGTCTTTAGTAGAAAAAGTACTATCAAGAGATTGAGTGGTTTGGCCCTTGCAAGGGATAACGCCTATCATGGCAACAAGTTTATCCATAGGACTAGCTTGAGGCATAGGTATCAGGTTGTTTGTCATGTGTATCAACAGTCATTACATAAGGCTTTGAAGGTTCACTAGCCTTGATGAATGAGGTAGTGTGCTAAGGCATATGGTTGGTGAAGATTTAGAGATTTGGTTAGGGGGTGCAATGGACTTATTGCCTTCATCATTAACACCCATAATGGTCAATTCGCTTGAATCAATGATGTCTTGAACTAGATGTTTAAAATTCTTGCAATGTTTGGTGTCGTAGACATTTTGATGAAGAAAATGACAATAAGCATTAGGCTTGAAGGTAGGAGGTAAGGGTTTATTAGGATCAAGTGGTTTAATAGGTGGTAAGGTAAGCATGTCTTTTTGGATGAGTTGGTTCATTGTTTGGTGGAGGGTTTCATGTAAAGGAGTGAAACATCTATTTGGATCACCATTATGATAAGGCATGACTATTTTAGAGGTGCCCATTGAATTTTTAAATTGTGAAGTTGATTGTGGTTGGAGTGGAGGAGTTGAACTGAATTTTAAGAAACCTTGGTTAGGTTTGTAGAAATTTTGTATGTTGTTTTGGTGTGGATTGTTATTTTTTAGTTTTGTCAATTTAGCTAGAAGTGGAGTTTGACTTGCGACTTGAAACTATATTTTGATACTCACATAAGGTTATACACAAATGCATGAATGAAGGGAATTTCATCATCATAAGTTTATCTTGAAGGTTAGTGTGAAAATTATCAATAAACATCTTTTGCAGATGTGCATATGGAATTTGGACATCAACTTGAGCATATAAGGACTGGTAATGATAGATGAAATTGGTTACTTTTTCATCAGTGTTTTGTCTACATCAAATAAGATCGGCCATTTTCTTTTTAGGTGTCATGTGCGCTTGAAAGTGATTAATGAAAGATTCCTCCAATTCATTAAATGAATGGATGGAATGAT
This sequence comes from Sequoia sempervirens, assembly GCA_007258455.2. Lineage (NCBI taxonomy): Eukaryota > Viridiplantae > Streptophyta > Pinopsida > Cupressales > Cupressaceae > Sequoia > Sequoia sempervirens. The sequence continues at coordinate 26,156 of VDFB02073844.1, forward strand.
TAGACAAGTGGGAAAGCCATTCTAAAGTAGTATCTTTCAAGGTCCTTAGAAAGATTTTTGCTAAAAGTTTATTGTCAATTTCAAAGTCACAACAAAAGGCAGTAAGAGAATTGATATGATTGATAGGATCTCCTTTTCCTCCATATTTCTCAAATCGCGGCATTTCTATCCCTTGTGGCATTGAGGTACATAATATTTCTAATGATAAGGGGCTGCTATGAACAAGATATGTGGGTGAAATGGCTTGAGCTTAAGTAATGGTGGAAAGTTGGTGTTGCATGGATGAAATAGTGTTAAGGAGTTGTGTCATAAAGGGATCATGATAATGGGGTTGAGGTAGAAGGGAAAATGGTAATAGAGTGTAGGTGATGTTAGGAGTTCAGTGGGAGGAATAGTGAGGGGTGTGAAATTTGTGGAAGGAGGTTATGATGCCACAAAATAAGTAGGAATGTTTGTGGAAATTGGGAAAGAAGTAACGACAAAATTGGATTGATGTAAAGTTGTATGGACTTTTGGATTGGTGTAAGTTGGTATGGAAGCTATGGTTGAAGGAGGAGGAACTTGATATAGTCCTTGGGTGACAAGAATGTTTGTTTATTTAGTATGGGAAGAGGCATGTCTGTTGTACATTTTGGCTATTTGTTTGAACACTTGAAATCCATCATCACTTTCAATTAAGTGATGAAGGTTCTCAATAGCAGGTATAGCAATGGTGGAAATTTTTTAAAGTGACAAATCTTGTTGTAAATGTGCAAAGTCCTCATGAATGTTAATAACCTTTTCTTGTAGGAGAGACTTGTTTTGATTTTCAACATGCATAGGATGAAAAGGGTAAGGCATGGATGTGGTATTGTTAGGGCCTAATGCACCATTGTCCATATTAGGAGTAGGAGCTCATGAGATCCCAAGGTCCACAATGAAAGTGCTATCGTGGGATGCCATGAGTTTAGAACTTCTTCTCACTAAAGTATTATCAATAGGGCACCAAATACTCATGCAAGTACCACAAAGGAAAGGTGGATGGAAATGCAAATAATAGAAGATCTGCTAATTGTAATAGAGATATGAATACATGAAACAAAAATGCAGAATGAATGTCTAAAATATGCAGAGGGACTGATTCGCCCTAGGTGGCGAATGAGTCCCAAGATAGATTTTTTTTTTTTAGAATTTTAAGAATGAATTAAATGCTTTTCACAATGCAAAAAAAAGGCACAATATGCAAGATTTTAGTTTTTTTAATGAATTTGAATGCAAGAATGAAAACTAAATGAGCTTTTCACTAATGCAAAATGAAGGATCCTAGAATGCAATAACCAATTCAATGTCCTAATTGAATATCAATGCAAATGAAAAATAGGATGCAACTTATGAATACAATCAAAAGTTTAAAAATGTTCAAGAGTCGGGTTCACCAAAATGAACAATAGATTTTAGGAACCCGAAATGCTTGCTCTCTTCTTAAGATTTTTCACCTAGAAAGAGAGATTAGGGCTCCTAAAATGCATTTTCTTCATCTAAATTAGGATGTATGGAATGTAATATGATGTAAATGAACTAATCTGAGTGTGATTGATTGATTAAAATGATCTAGAAGGAATGTGAAGATGCAATGTATGCTAAGTTTGAAAACATAGTGTGATATGCAAACAACTATGAAATATGAAGAAATAGAAAGAAATATGCAGAACAAAAAGTAAAGGATCAAATCTGAGTGCACATGGATGATGTATGAGATTTCTGGAATTTCTGGAATGCTGATCAAAATTTGTGATTTTTCAAAGTGGGACTCATTTTCCAAGGGTAGCAAATCAGTCCTCCGACTGGTGAAAAAGTGTAGGAATATGATTTGTGACAACCAGGACTTGATTGTTAGAAACCCATGATCTGATTGCAAACCAGAATAATCCTTCCACATAAGAGGAAAATGAAAAAGTAGAGATTTGCATAAAAAAATGCAATTTGATATATTCAAAAAGATAAATAATTACAAGAGATAATTTGCTTTATAAAAGCAAAGATGCCTAAACCTAATCTTATCTTGAGCAAAAAGATAGCTCGATAAGATAAAGATAAGATCATATATCTTAGGAATTAAATAAATCCTAAGTAAACTTATGCTAACTGTAATTAATAATTAATTACACCACCACCCCCCCATAAGTGCAGCTTAGGGAGAAGTAGATTATTATGCAAATATGAGTCCCGACAACAAGGCCTGATCAGGTACTCATGTACAAATGCAAAGAGAGATAAACCCCCTCAGTGAGATGAGCTGCCGTGAAGAAACACTGGAAGAACTTTGATGAAGCAACACTGGAACCCCAAATCCAGAAAGCAAGGAAAGATACTTCTGTTTGCAAAATACCAATCGGAATCACAAATGCAACAACAGACCCGATGCCAAGGAACACTGGAAACTCACATACGAGATCAACTCTGGAATCTGTGAACAACAGTAGATGAAAGGATGAATGGACCCATAATGGTGACAAATCTGGAAGCTGTGTCTCAAAGCCAATGCCAAACTAAAACTAAAACTGCCCATAGGATGAGTACCATCAAGATTTTGGAACATTAACCATAAAACCATGGCCTTCAAATGAGAAAGATCTGAACCAATGCGGATCAAGAACTATAAAATCCCAATGTGAAGTGTGAACCGAAACAAACCAATGATGTGTCCAGCTAAGCAAGAAAGAAGCTAAAAGGAGACAATAGGAAACCAGACAAATTCATGCGAGTTGTCACCAATCATCAAAGATGGATGCAATAACCCCCCTTAATGGAACTTTATCTCAGTTCATTTATTACAATAACCCAATGATTGTAAAAGGAAATAATGCAAAATATGCATAAACTACAGAGAAAATGCAAACCTAGTGCATGAAAACAAAAATGAGTGCATGCACAAACCAATGTTCACATCTGCCTCCATGATGAAAAATCTTCAAATTTGACTTTTGAAAAATCTGTTTATAATGAGATGACAAAAATAGAAACCCAAAAATTTTTTGAAGCAAAAAATAAAACCCAGAAATCATTTTTTGGTCCAGCAAGCAGAAGATAAAAAATTATTTTTTTAAAACCTTTAGTGAGGAGAAAAAATGACGTGTGACAATTTTTGTGCAGCTATTTTCTTCAGATCCATGAGGGAAATTAAAAACTGAAAGATACCCAGATCAGTTTGACCTTAGCTCACAAAACCTGAAATCAATTTTCCTGTGAGTGGAGAGAGCTGGGTTGTAAACAAAACTAAAAGCGGCTCTAATAAATGAGCCATCAGAGCCTCAATCTTTTCCAATGCTCTGAATCAAATGGAAAAACTTGATTTGATCCAAAACACTGCATAAATATACTCAAGGAGAAAAACCCTTGAGGGACCTCGAACGAACTGTGCAATGAATCTCTCCAGAAATTTGAGAAGGGGCTACAAATCAAGACTTTGATACCATGTTAGAAACCCATGATCTGATTGCAAACAAGAATAATCCTTCCACAGAAGAGGAAAACGAAAAAGCAGAGATTTGCATAAAAACATGCAATTTGATATATTCGAAAAGACTAATTAATTACAAGAGATTATTTTCTTTATAAAAGCAAAGATACCTAAACCTAATCTTATCTTGAGCAACAAGATAGCTCAATAAGATAAAGATAAGATCCTATATCTTAGGAATTAAAAAAATCCTAAGTAAACTAATAATTAATAATTAATTACACCAACATTGATTTCTGAAAAAATACAAATCTTCAAATTTTAGGTGGGACTCATTTTCCAATGCTATAAAATCAATCATCCCCAAGATTCTTGAAAATTCAAAGGTCAACACTGCTTCTCGAGATCTGGAAATGACTAAATATCAGGTTGTCAGGGTCAATTCTATAGAAAACGGGTAGAAAGTCACTCAAAATGCTTGAATAGATGATGATTTGATTTGAAGAGCCTAGTGGACTTGAAATCCACTTTTCAACACCTTTAAACCTGTCAAATCTACAAAACAAAGGCTTCAAAGACACATGAAAAGGGGAAAAATGTTGGAGGGTTAGTGAATAGGGGTTTTCCTTTGTCAAACCTCACTTCAATAATTAAACCTAATAGAAATGAATGACATGCAAAGGAAATGATAAATGAATAACATGAAAGTATTGCAAACTTACCACATCCTTTAATATGCAAATCTGAAGTGATATCAATGGCTACTCCAAAGTGCTTGAGTTGATGATTCAAGATGCTTGAGTGCTTGAAGATAACTTGAATTCTGAATGCTTGAATGAATGAGTGAATGGGAGATGTAAAATGAGCTTAAAATAACATATTTATACAAATATTGTGCCTTATTATTCATTCATACCTAATCATAGGCCGACATGAAGTGAATTTGAGTAAAATCTTGAAAGAAATTTTGATTTTTTTTTAATTTAGGGCCAAGGGGGACTCATTTGCCAACCTTGGTGAATGAGTCCCACCTGGGACCCACAACCAAGTGTTTGGAAAAAAATCATGTTTAATGTTGTTTGTCGGGATAGGACACAAAAATACACTTAATATAAGCATATGGGGGCATAAAGAGATAAAATAAATCATGAGAAGGGTTTAAATAGTTAAAATATACGTAGAAAAGTGTGAAAGCTTGTTACAAGACCTTACAACACTTTGAAATAGGACTTGTTGATGTGTAATAATGAAATTTTTAGGTGAATTGCATAAAATGGAGTCTAGAAGAATGTAGAAATGTCTTACAAAAATTCCCAACATCTTCATAAGACGTTGTTCTTTGAATTTTAGCACCAAAATAAGCATGTACAAGCCAAGATACATCATAAAATAAAAGCAACATAGCTCCAAAACTATGAAACAAGACCTAAAAGACCAAGAAAATTAGAAGGGTCCAGTTTTCAATGGCACACATGTAATTTTGTCATAGGATCTTACTACATAGATGCCCTTAAGCTATCCTATAACCCTAAACCCTAAGCCCTAAAGCCATCATTTTTTCTTAGGCTCTTAATGAAATTTGGTTGCCTTTGGCAACTTCACCAAATTTTATTCACTTGAGCCATGCCATTTTGTCCTATGACCTCACTAGACATAGATCCCCTTAAGCCATCCTATCACCCTAAACCATAAATCAATTTCTTAAGGAGTCCTAATATTACATTTCTTAAGGGGATCAAATAATTTCTCATAATTTGGTGAAGTTGCCCAAGGGACCCAAATTTAACAATAATAAGATCATGCAAGATTGTAATATGAATGAGATAAATCATGATCTAGGTTGATTGATTGATGGTTTAGGGTGATAGGATGGCTTAAGGGGATCTATGTCTAGTAAGGTGCTAGGAAAAACTAACATGACTCAAGTGAACAAAATTTTGGTGAAGTTGCCTAGGACCTTAATGAAATTTGCTTTCCTTAGGAATCTTCAACAAATTTTATTCACTTAAGCCATCTCATTTTGTACTAGGACCTTACTACATAGATCCCGTCAAGCCATACTTTAGAATGTCTTAAGGTGTCCTAATATGACATTTATTAAGGGGATCAAATAAGTTCTCAAAATTTGGTGAAGTTTCCCAAGGCAACCAAATTTAACAATAATAAGATTATGCAAGATTATAATATGAATGGCATTTCATGATCTAGGTTGATCAATTTATGGTTTAGGGTGATAGGATGGCTTAAGGGGATCTATGTCTAGTAAGTTCCTAGGACAAAATGGCATGGCTCAAGTGAATAAAATTTGGTGAACTTGCCTCAGACGTTAATGAAATTTGGTTTCCTTGGTCATATTCACCAAATTTTATTCACTTAAAATCCATGTCATTTTGTAGTAGGACCTTACTATGTATATCCCCTTAATCCATCCTATTACCCTAAAACCTAAATCCTAAACTCTCAACTGTAAACCCTATATCATTCATAAATTTTCCTATATATATTAATAGTTAATTATATTTTCCTTCAAGTAACATGCATTAGACATAAATGAGGCTTACATATTTTATCATTTGTATTCAATCAGGCCATTTCTATTGAATGGTTTAAGGGTATTTCCTAAACATGTATCTTACATTTTGAAATAACAAATCTAATGCAGGTTCAATCATATCTTAGAGATCACATGGATAAATTCAATAATATTCGCAATCCACCTCCACACCATCCATCTCCACTACCTTCACCTCCACCTCCACCCACTCCACCTCATAATCTGGTATGTCTAGGATCATCATGGAAAAAATAGGCCCTCAAGTGGGAAAAAATTTAGAAAAATTAGAGTTAGGAAATTTGACATAAAATTTTGAATAAGTTATCTATATTATTTCAAAAATATGTAAGAATAGAATCTGTAGTATATTGAATGTAGTTTCTAAAATACAAGGTTTTTTTTTTTTTTTTAATCTATTTGGTAAAAATTTGAAATTTCAATGCAATAGTATTTAAATTTCAAAGAAAAAATAAGAAGTAGGTGTGTAACAGTACCTAATCACAATAAAATGATAATATTTTTATAATATTTTAGATATAAATGGAACTGACTCATGTATTGATGTGAATAATTAATTTATGAATTTTTTGTTGACTTTTAAAAGTATAAAACTTTTGTATGTCTGACCACCTTAACTTGGTCAAAGAGCCCATGAAATTCAATTTGTTTTTTAATCTTATAGTATGTAGAAGCATATAATGTGCATGTTTCAGGTTAAAAAAAATGTAATCTTTTGTTTAAAAAGTTATATATGTTTTCAATCGGTGTATCAAGTAGAGACTTTGGTATAATTTCAAATAGAAAGGAATATGGTATTTGTTAAATTAAATTAGAAGCTATGAATTTATATTTCTGGAAATAGAATCTCAGCTAAAATCCCTTTTCATTTCATCAATTTGGGTTAAAAGTCATCAGCCACATACCTACACATACCCATCATATCGCCACTTTTTGGCCCATCATGATCTTACACATACCAACCCAGGCCTCACCACCTACTAAGGAATTGATGAATTGCTCATTTATGTAAGCATGAATCAATGCCAATGTTAGAACCATCCAAGATCAAATCAACATTGTTCAAAATGAAGAATGTGTCGCACCACCTGTGAGGAGTTTGCATCTAGGATGAAAACCCTTGTTGATGTTGTCAGGGCTATGGATGGGATCTTAGATGAGCATCGAAAATGGCTAGAGGAGAGGAGAACTTTTGATTCTAAAAAGGAAAACACAAAGAAATGAAAGAGATTAGGTAGAAGCCTAATAGTTTCTAGAATTAATACCAGTGATCTTAAATAGTTATGAATTTATGATTTTTTGGTTGCAGCAGATGGATATTTTAGTGACATGAATTTATGAATTTTTGATTTATGAAGACTATAATGATAGATTTATAATAAATGCCATTTTATGTCTATCTACTATATATACATGTTTGTAAAATGTGGCAATCAATAATAATAATATGTATGTATGTATATGCATTAGACATAAAATGAGCTTTTTTTGAATGTTTCAAGTTTATTTTTTAGCATGTACATGTATTAAAATTGCATATAGTTCTAGATCTTAAATTTTGAAATTTTTATGTATGTACATAGTTTAGTTGAATGATGTATGGATGCAAATTATGTGTCATATTTTTTATTTTAAATGTATGTACATGTTGAATTTTTAATTTTGTATGCACATGCTCAAACTCACTCAATGTATATGTATGTGTATGTATATGTATGCAAATACTATTTAAGCAAATTTGCATGTTCATTTCAAATTTAACTATTTTTTGTAATTTTTAAAGTTTGTATGTTAATTTTGTATAGTTTTGTATACACCTAAAATTGGTCATGAAATTTAATTAATTAAATACTAGTTATTTATTTAATATTCAACTATGTATAAATAAATTCTCAATTTATTTATATTGTTCATATTCTTTAATTCTTCAAATCTAAAATCATATTCTTCTAATTTAATTAAATAAAAAAAACTCATAAGTTTGTTTTATTTAATTAAGTTTCACTAATAATGATTAAGAATTCAAGCACATGTCTACAATTTTTTATGCCACCTCACCAAGGTCACATGAAATTAAATAATTCTAATTTTTAAATTAGAATTATTTTCAAACACATGGCTTATTCCTCACACACTTCTTCAACCAATTTTCAAACACACGGTCTTTTCTTCCCACACTTTGGTCTTCTATCCATTTGGCATGTTACCTTTGGTCAAGAGATTCCTCCATCCATTTGGCATGTTGTCTTTGGTCAAGGGAACACATTCTTGATTCTCTTTATCTCCACCATTCATCCCTCTTGTTTGAATCTGGACTGTCGATTGTTACCACCTCACAAGATGCTTGGAAAAGCCTATAAATATAACCCTTTTCCATTGTATTTTGCATCCACATTTGAGTAGAGTTATCATGCAGGAACATTGTTTGAGTGTTGGCGCATTTTGCAGCCTTATAGTTACATTTTATATCATGTTTGCATCATAGTTAGATCTTAGAATCACTTTTTGCTTCATAGTTGTATTTTATGTCATCCTTTCCAACATACTTTCATTTCATCCTTTCCATCATACTTTCATTTTAGATTAACATATTCATAGTTAGCATTTGAGCATATGGAGTATCATCCTATTTCAATACCATAGTATCTACCTTGAATAATCTAGCACCATCATTCATTCATCATAGTATCCAGTATCCTTTCCATCGTATAGTTTCATTTAGGAACTTAATTGGCTTGCATGTTGAATATTGTATCATTTCCTAAGTTTCAATTTTAACAACCATAGTGCACAAAGAAATCTGAGCACCAAATGGTTTAATAAACCATTGGGAATAGAGGACAATCAAATGTTCTTAAAAGATTTATTTAGCTACAAAATAGAGTAGTTTACTTATTTCAAATCTTTGATATAATTTGTTTCTTTAAGGTTTGTGTTGATTTACTAATAATTTCCACATTTCACACACACACAAAATGGTGCCCACCATGGGGCCAGACCCCATACTCTAACAATTTTCTAGAAAATTTCATTTAAATAGGTTGGATGTGACCTTTTAGTGCAACCGTGAATTCTTTTAGTGCATACGACAAATATTTTAGTGCATATGACTTTTGTTTTGGTGCATTCAAGGAATATTTTAGTGCATATAGGGTCTATTTCAACACATAAAACATTTCTATCAGCCTATCCAACAAATATTCTAGCACATACAGGGAGTATTTTAGCACATTCAATTTTTTCTATAGTGCATTCAATATCTATTTTAGCACATTAGGGTGTTCTTTTAGTGCATTTAGTATCTGCCTAAGTGCATTCGGTTGGTCTTTTAGCACATATAGTAGTTTTTTTAGCGCATTGGTTAGTTCTTGTAGCACATTGATGTTTTAGCACATGCGATGACTGTTTTGGCACATTGGGTTAAAATTACAAAATCTAAGAACTAATTTGTGTTTTTTGCTTGTAGGTACTTTTATACGTTGGTCAAAGATAAATTTATCAAACTAATAATTATTTATGTAGGGGTTGGAGCTATTTAAATGCTTTCTTTTGTTTAAGATAGGAATCTAGCATAATTAGGAAGGATAAAAAAACACCATGTCTTTCGTGCTTGATGAATGGTAAGCATATGCTCTCCCCTTAACTAGGTGACCAAAAAGCCAGACCCATTCACTTTTTTTTGTGAGTGTGAATTGAGCATATCACATGTGTTCTCTCTTTGTTCACACACAAAAAAGATTTGTTTACCTATAGATGTACTTGCTCACATTTTTTTATCCATAGAGGATCTTCCTTGTGGGAAAAAGTAATCACCCAAGGGAACGACCCAACCAGTAACACACTAAATCCAAGTGACTTCCAACTAGGATATAAATGTGGGTACTTGGAGAAAGTTCAAGTATCATGAGGATTGTTCTGATAAAAATGGAAGCAATGGTCTATTGCCACATGGATGATACCCCATGAATGGAATGCCTATATTAAAACCCTTTGTTGTAGCAAGGCAAAAATATTTAATCTATTTGTTGGTGCAAGAATGATTGGCCTAAAGTTGTCCCACATTCTTGTGGCTTTTAGTAGAGATGAAAAATATGTCATGGGAGATTCATGGGAATTAATGGTTAGCTACCCCATAGAAGTGAGTGTTGTGGAGGGGAGCCAGTGGGGTCAAGCATCTAATCATCCACTATAAGTAAGCATAGTTGGAGTAAAATCCAAGTGGGAATTCAACAAATATAGTCCTAGATAGCCTAAGTTTGTACATGCTTGATGTGTCTTTACCAATGTGTTTTTGAACCAATTTCAAACAAAAACATCACATGTGGAAAGTGAAAACCTTGATTCAAAAAAAAAAAAATTCAACAAACTACGTCATTTTCATAGTTCAACGCATTTGTTGCATCTTCTAGTGCATAGGTGAAATCTATTAGTACATCCAACTACTATTATAGTGAATCTATGAAAAACTCTAGCACATTTGTCCTTTGTGCTAGTACCTATAGTCAATATTTTAGCACATCTGTGCAAAAATTGGCATATCTATCCTTTGTTCTAGTGTGTATATGCATTTTTCAATCACATTTACCCTCAATTATAGTGCATCTGTGTAGTACTTTGGTGCATTGATCCTTTATTTTAGCACATTCAATAAATCTTATAGCACATCTATGTAATTTTTTGGCACATTTGTCCTCTAGTTTAGCACATCTTTCAAGTCTTTTAGTGCATCTGGGCTTTGATTTAGTGCATCCATTAAATGCAAAACCCAAGAGTTAAAATTGTATCTGATTTCATAGTTTGAACTAGAAATCAAAATATTTTTCAATCCAAAATCATTCCTCAGGTACAACAAAGTCTAAACATGTGCTTTATCAAATGATTTCATGAAAGATTAAAATTTGGAAACCAAAGTCCAAAGTTCTTAGTCCAAAAGCTCATGAAAAATGTCTCTCAACACTCTATGAATTTAGAGAGAGATTGGTCTTCAATTTCTACAAAAGAGCTTCAAAGAACAATCCTAACTTGTATTCAATTTATCATTTTCAAAATCCAAGACATTTCCAAATATTTGACCATCTCGTATAGAAAGAAAATTTGTGTCTGGTTTCATAGTTTGAACCAAATTTTCAAAATTTTCTCAATTCTAGAATCATTCCCTAGGTACCTTAGAATCTAAAATAGTTAAAATTGACCTCTACAAGTGGAATTTTTGAACCTAAACCAAGATCTAACATCTCAAAGTGCCAAAATAATCAAACTTATCACACCTTTAATTATTAAGCCTAGCTTCATCATTAGGATTTTTCATCCTTTCATCACCAAATGGAGATAGATAGTCAAATCAAACTTAATCTCATTTCATCATTAGGATTTATCATCCTCTCATCAAAAAATGGAGATAGATAGTCAAATTAGACTTAATCTCATTATAATTTTTCATTCTATTTAACTTGGCTATAATCCTTGGTACTCTTCCAAACTTAGATCAAAATTTACTCAAAACTATAACACCTGTATGCCCGTTCAAACAAGGTTACAAAAACAAAAACTCAAGGAAAAAGGACTTGAAAATAAAAAAATTGAAACTCCAATCATAGAGACTCAAAACAATGAAACTCAAAATAGTGAAACAAAAAACACCATCATGAAGGCTGAAGAGAATCCTTTCCATGGACTCAAGAAAATTGAAGGGGATGAAATAACCGAGGAAGGCATCCAACATGTTGAACAAGACCCCAACTTCCACAAATTATTAGAAAATATTTTTGAAAGAAATGGAGAAAAGTACCTCCTTATGCTAGCTAAACAAGGTGTCAAATTACTCAAGGATTTTGATGTGAATCAATTGAAGGCACCTCCAAAACAATTCAAAAAATAAATGGAACAAGTGGTTTCCCTAACTCACCAAATGAATAACCTTCAACAACAAATTATCGATATGCAAAGAGGAACCTAGAAATGATACTTGATCCAAGACATTTTTCCATATCTGTTTGATCAAAATATCCACATAATCCCCTTTCCAAAACATTGTGAATTCCCAAAATATGAAAAATACAATGAAAAACTTGATCTGATAGACCATGTGGTGGAATTTAGAACCATGAGTCTTGAATTTTCATATGAGGAAACATACTTAATGAGATTATTCCCATGAAGTCTAGGTGGCCAATGTCTTGAATGGTTCTCCAAACTCACCCCACCAATTAACACGTTTGAGGAGTTGGTCAAAAAGTTCATCACCCTATATTCTTACAATATTCAACATGACATCACCATGAAAGATCTTTGTAACTTGAAACAAAAAAAGGGTGAATCATTCCTTGTATTCTTGCAAAAATGGAAAAGGTTATTTGCACGATATTCTCATCCTATACTCAAAAAGGAAAAGATATAAATCTTTATTGACAATCTAAATGATGAAATGAGTTAGAGATTGGAGTTGCGATGTCCACCAACCTTTGAAAAGTTGATTGAAAATGGGATTAAAATCAAAGAGGCTTTATTCAAGAGAGAATTCATCAAGATATACAATGCAAACAACTTATCAAAATCCTCCAAAAATTACAATAGTGGGGACAAACCAAAGTTTTGGCAACAAAACAAGAAAATTGGAAACAACGATGGTGTAGTTGAAATTCAAAATCCAAAACTTGTATTCAACCTAATTGCAATTGCTGCCAAAACTAATCAGATTAACAAACCCCCCAACAATTAAAGAAACTACCAAAACAACAACCAAAATTT
>VDFB02073846.1:0-12461 GCA_007258455.2 Sequoia sempervirens
GAGTTGTGAATGAAAACAACTTTCAGCCATAACATAACCAACAACATGAAAACTGGAAATATCTCACCAAAACTCCACAATAATGCTCAATATGTACTTCTGGATGAAGCACACTCCCAATAGACCATCTAGGGAACCATAGTTTCAGGCTCGAAGAATGGAGTAAACTTGCTAAGCTTCCCCTTAGCTAGGTTCTGGATTCAGTCCAGCAGCATAACTTTGCTTTCCAAAACATAACATGATCAGCTCTTCACAAAACAACAATATATAAGTTTCGATTGGCAAATGAAACACTTCAAATTCCAAGAAGTTGAATCACTTCAACTTCCAAAAGAGACACCACCTTTAAGCCTTTACTTTTTTTGAAATAATAAAACATTACTCATCCTCCTTTAGGCGTCCAACTTTATATTGCAATAATAAAGCATTTATTAAATAATTAAATGCTCACATGACCCCTTAATTGTCCCCTCTTTAAAACAACATGAAGTTATCACTCCTAGGCGTGGGGTACAATTGAAAAACATGAAATTGACTAAGTATAAAACTCAGTCCAAGGAGATAATCAAAACCAACGCCAATACTGAAACTAGCGGATTACCAAAAATAGCATGATGACCTAAACTAAATTGTTGATGATGCCACTGCCAAAATTAGACTTACTAAAAATAGCCAATGCAAAAATAGTAAGTTCACCTCAAAACCAATAGAAAGTTGAACTAAGTTGGAAGCAAGACTCACTGAAAGTGGAAACCCTAAATTTGCACATCTAAGTAGCCTACAAATTTCTGGAAATAGGCTAAATCCAAATGAAAAGTGTAGGGCGAAATTGGGGACATTATAGGGAACTTGTTCCGAGACGAAAAGATAAGAATGTGATTGGCACTAAGTGGGTTTACAGGTACAAGTTGAATGAAGATGGTCAAGAAATAAGAAATAAAGAAAGGTTAGTTTGTAAAGCTTATGCTCAAGTTGAAGGTATTGACTTTGAAGAAACTTTTGCCCCCATTACAAGACTAGAAGCTATTAGAATTCTTTTGGCATTTGCTTGTTTCAAGAACTTTACAGTCTATCAAATGGATGTTAAGTCAGCCTTTCTCAATGGAAATTTAGAGGAAGAAGTAAACGTTGAAAGGCCAAAAGGGTTCCTATTATCAGAAAATAAGGATTATGTGTGCAAATTGAAGAAAGCACTTTATGGGCTAAAACAAGCCTCCAAAGCCTAATATTCAAGACTTGACAAAAATCTACAACAACAAGGCTTCAAAAGAGGAATTGTTGATAATAATCTATACATCAAGACTAAAGGTGAAAATCAGTTAATTGTTATGGCTTATGCAGATGACATCATTTTTGGAGGCAATACTAACAAAATGTGCCAAGAGTTTGCAATGGAAATGAAAAAGGAATTTGAAATGTATATGCTTAGTGAGTTATCATTCTTTCTTGGTTTACAAATTTATCAATCTAACAAAGGCATATTTATCTCACAAACCAAGTACATCATGTAAGTGTTGAAGAAGTTTAGGATGTAATATTGTACATCAGTTAGCACACCCATGGCCACAGGCTGTAAATTAAGCAAAGAAGATGAATCTCCTAAAGCAAATTAGACACTATATAGGTCAATGATCGGGAGCCTACTATATGTGACAGCTTCAAGACCAGACATTATGCAAGCAATAGGCATGGTGGCACATTTTCAAGCAGCACCAAAAGAAAACTCATTTGCAAGAAGTCAAAAAAATATTTAAATATCTAAAGGGCACTTTGGACTTTGGCTTGTGGTATCCAAGAGGTGAAGATTTCATTCTAGCAGCATATATAGATGTAGATTGGGTAGGTAGTATTGATGATAGGAAAAGTACAAGTGGAGGAGCATTCTTTCTTGGCAATAATCTAGTGTCTTGGTTAAGCAAGAAACAACCTTTCATTTCTTTATCCACAACAAAAGTTGAATACATAGCAACATCATGAAGTTGAATACATAGAAACAACATCATGTTGCACAAAAGTTCTTTAGATGGAGTAGACAGAGGGACATTAAGGTGGGAATATGATCATCCGTTTCAATACTTTGTGAGAATACTATTGGTGCACTCCTAGAACAAAGCTTATTCCTATCAAGTATCATTTCTTAAGAGGGTGTAGAACAGAATGTCAAATTGGAGTACATTGCCACAAAAGAACAGATTGCAGATATTTTCTCAAAGCCCTTCCAAAGAGACTTTTAAGTATCTTGGGTAGAAGTGGGAGTGATATCTTTCTCATCTAACCACTAAATTCTTGAGAAGGAGCATGAAGTCAAGGGGAGCTAATCATTGCATTATCTTTCAGCTTTGTGGAGTCTTTTCCATTGATGTCAAAGGGAGAGATTTACACAAAGAAGGTGAACTATGTTCTTGTTCTATTCAAATTAAAGCAACTATAGTAGTATTCAATGTACACTTGGTCCCAAAAGTTGTTACTAGATCGAGGACAAGCCTACTACACATATAACCTCTATTAAGTTGATGAGGACACCATTGCATAAAAACAAGATGTGGGCATGTAGGACATGATTCTCTACGATGAAAAAATGCTATGGCTTCATTTAGATGTTTTCCCTAGGTATAATATTGAATCATGAAATTAAGATATTGTTCATTTTAAATGCATGGAGGGTCAAACACTTCCAAGTCCAATGACTTATATTGGGCTACAAAGTCACAATTACTAGAAGGCACGACACATAGAAATGATAAAAGATATATGATATCAACAAATGAATGTGCTTAATAATCCCTCTCCAAACTCCAAAAATCCATATGCAATTCAAAAAATACCATTACAAATAACAATCTACAATGCATTGAAGTGTTGTGACACTTATCAAATTCTTATTGCATTCACACCAACAAATGTAGCGAGACAAAACCCTAAGCTAAGAAAAATGTGTCACACTTCATCTCTTGGAAGTTTCCTTAAAGATTCACAAATGGCCAAAGAGATTTTCTGTTACAAACATTTGCTACACATTAGCTAACTCTTCATGATTTGCAAAATGAGTTGCTTGAATGGCAACTAGATGTGCAAGATTTGGAACCCTAGAAATTTTTTGGCATTGCAATCACATGGAAATGTAGAAATGATTGACTATTTGAATGTCAAATGACTTGGTATTTATAGCATTTAGTTTGATCACTAAATCCTTGCAAGAATTTGACTAAGTAGCAGATCTCATTAATGATACTTGAGTAACAAGTTGAAACCCTATAAAATCTATTGAAATGGTGACCTAGAGATGGCATGGAATTACTTGCATCTGAAATTGCAACCATCGAATTTCATGGCAGCATGGCATTCTTCATAATCCATCATTGATTTTGAACTTGGATTTGTGCCCTTGGGATGAACATCGTTGATTTTGAACTTGGATTCATGTCCTTGGGATGAATAATGCTTTTTACATAAGAAAGACCAATTTGGTAGTTGCAAGAGTCAAATTGGGCATAAATGGCACTCTAGGAAGTGCAAGTGAGTGGATGAAGCGAACAGGAGGCAATAGAAGAAATGTGTAAGTCTAATGTGGGTCAAGGGGTCTAGAAAAGGATGGGATGTTTTGGTGCGAAACCAGACACTTGAAATAAGTCTAGATGCAGCCTGAAACTCCACAAAACAAGTCAAAAAGAACGGATGAAAGCATCATGGAGAACTACAAGGAAAACATGCAAGATTGGACATTAGGACAAGATATCCAAATGAAATGGAGGATATCTAGAAGTCAGGTTGAAGTTTGCATAGAAAGTAACAAGCAGCAAAAGAGCTTAGAGACCTTTGTGGGAATTCAATGCAAGACTGGATGGTGGAAGTAGACATGGGAATGGAAGTTCAAATGTCCAACTGTAAGAGGGAATTCTACAAAGAAGATGGGGATGGAAGTCCAGATGTTCGAATGTGAGAGGGAATTCTACAAAGAACATGGGGAAACCTTGTGGAAGTTGACAAGGGATTGGTAGGATGGACAAATATCCAAATCCCTATTGGGATCCTATAAAGAGGAAATGAAGGAAAAGAGATGGGAACAACACAGTAGAACTTACCAAAGATTCTATGTGAGAAAGGGGAGATGACTAGAGGTGGAAGAAATGTGATAGACCTTGAGGGATTCTTAGGTGGGAGTGGACACTAGAACCAGATATTTGATTATCAAGAAATGTCCAAACTTCCAAGAAAAGTCCACAATACTATGGAAACACCAAGAAATGACCAAAGACACCCCAAACTTGGAATTTTCTTAGGATTTTGCAACTTGTAACGCATGAGAGATGAAAGAGAACACTTGCCAAATTTGGAAAAAGGGACCCATTTGAAGATCTCTGTAATAGGTTTCTATGATGGAAAAATGAGACCTAAGTGCACAAAGGTGCTAGGACTTGAGAAAAATTTTACATTGTTAAATTGAGTCCCAACATTGGCTCTAGTTGGGCACATGTGCCTCTTGCAAGCACAATTAGAATTCAAATCTCTGGTTGGGGATGCCGCATGATAGTGTTTCATGACAACAAAACACATACAAATTGCATGATTTGGAAGCTCAAGATACCAATGGAGATGTAGTTGTGCAATAAGAAGGCATACTATGACAAGGCACACTATAATAGTGTGACTAAGGGTTTCATGATGGAAAAGGGTTGGTAATCATATGACTTAGTCAATCATGATAGAAAACATAACCTAATTGTGCAATTGGGCCTTATTTGTTGGCAAAACACAATCAAACCATGCCTTTCCTTTTGTTGAATTGACTTCTATGGAGAGAAATCATGCCTAATTTAGTATATATTGTTCTTAAAGCATATAACAAGGGAAAAAAAGAGTTTCAATAATCCATTACTACTTTTATTCATGTTTTGATAGTATTGGCTTGTAAATTTTCATTATATCCCTATTTCCATATGAATTTCAATAGTTTGATAGTCTGAAAAGTAGAGTTTGTATGCCAATTTGCAATTGGGGTAACCGTCAAAAGACTTATGCTCTTTTTTTCCGCCTGTTTGAGTATCATTTAGCAGATTTTTTATGTTATTTTCATCAAAGTGTTTACAAAATTTCAATTTCAAGTTTTTGACCTATTCAAACCCTAAAATGCATTGGTATTTTGTTAGAATATTGTCATTGATGTCTGTAAGAACCCCTGTTCTCCCCAAACCGAAACTCTGCACTTTCCGGTGATAGTTTTCTGATTTTTGTATTTTTGGTTTGTTTTGATGATTGCAAATGACTTGGAAGGAGTAATTTAATTGACTGAAATAAAGGGAATGCAATGCTACAGCTATATGCAATCTTTGAATGAATATATATGACTGAAACAACATAAGAAATGCACCTACAGCTTAATGGATATTATTACCAACATTTTCCATGCATACCATTGACTGAATATGAACTGAATTAAGTAACTACAGCAATGACATATTGACAAACATTTGTTGTGCAACCTTATATCTCCTTTATTGAATGCATAGACTCATTACAAGTTGACTACAGACCTTTGATAAATGTATCTATGACTGATTTAATATACCAAATGCAATGGGACTGAAAACTACGATTTTTGACTTCATGTAATATATGCAAAGATTACATTCATATAATACTGCCTTAGACAGCAATTTCATTAAAGGCAGACCTGCATCTCAGATGAATGCAAATGATTATAATTGCAAGAACCTAGATTCAATGCTTCTGGAGATGGCGCCTAGCAATGTAGACTAGCTGGTTTCTCTCAAATCCGTGCCTTCTTGTGCCCAAGAATGCAGTGTTCCAGCTCACGGAGGGCCTGCGACTTCATCCCAAAGACAAATGGATTTAATCCTGCCTTCCTTCTTCAAGATTGAACCACTGATGTATATGCTTTGTTGAAGATGTCTTCCATAAGCCAACTAGGATTTACTGCAAACTACCAAAATTGTCTAATAAACTCTTCAAAATTCATTAATGGAATTCCCACATCCCCAAATGAAGAAGGGAAATATTCCGAGCCAATTTTTTTCAAATTTTCAATAACAGTTTACAAACAACACGCACCCGTTAAGGTTAGCTCTAAACCAAAACGATGCTGAAAGCAACTCTACCCAGAATGTACACCAGGATCCCGATGTGGGCAAGGTGTGAGCGTTGGTCAGAGAATCTTAAAGAAATGCTGATACAAAGAACTCTAACCAAGGATGCGCCGGCGAACGACGAGCATGTGGTCAGAGGATCCCTACCAACTAATAAGCTGAAATAACTCGACGTCAAGAATGTGCTTTCCAAACCGAGATGGAATGGGAGCTACCATATGACGGAGATGCTAAGAATTACAATGCAATTAAGGAAAATAAGTGAGAATGCTGAAAGTAACTCGACACCCAGAATGTGCTTTCTAACCCGGAGTGGGGAAGGAGCTACCATAGGGCGGAGATGTAAGATATTACAAAGCAACTTCAGAATGTAAGATAAGCATTACAAATCAGAATTAAGCAAGATTAAAGAACTGCTGACAGTACTACTGTACAGCTTACAACATGATAGAGAATGCCTTGCTATCAACGTGAATCAAGAATTAAATAGAGCTGCAACAATATATTGAATTTCCTTCACTGAATAATAAAGCTTAGATCAGAAACTGCACTATAAAGACCAACTTCACAATCTGATTTATGACAGTCCTGATTTTCTCATGCATGAACAGCAGCCCTGAAACTCACAATTTCACTCACAACTCACTCCAAACTCACTCAAATTCCACGAAGTAAAAAGCAATATGATCCTAAGATGATGGCGCCCAAGATTGGAACACAAACTGACCCAAAGGTTACTAATTATTTTATGCACGAATCCTAAGGACAAACCAGATGGTACGGCCCAGCAAGAGGGGCGATTTGCATTTAAAAATTCAAGACACCATTAAAAATTCTACAAATTTGAGGAAAGGGTCGCCCCTCACAAACAAAGAGAATAAGACAATACCCAGAATCACTCTTTTTGTATTTTTTGACTTGTGAATAAAAACGACAATCTGCTATAATGAATATGCAACTCCAGAAACTCACTAATATGCATAAAACTGATTTACAAAGCAACACAAAAACTAAGATGCAGAAATCTCACAATGAATCACACCAACTACACTACCTCACCACTAGTCGCTATCTTTCAAGCGAGAAGCAATGCCAAGCTAGGAGGCTTACATTCCTCGAAGCAATCCCACAGCCAATCCGGCAGCATAACATTCCTGTAGACAAAAGATAATCCCAATGAGAACCAATGGCTTCCTTTTATAATTTCCGGTTGACCCTTCTCGAAACCCTAATCTTCTTTTGAGTCAAACCCTAATTCTCCAATAGATGGCGTCCCACTTTCCCAAGCAAAACTTTGACTTTTTATTATAAACTTTATCTCTTCCTTGAAGTTGGCGCCCAACTTATGCTTGGATTAAATCTTTTAATAAGAAATATAATTAATTCCTTCAATGAGGCGCCCACCCATAAAGAACATCTTTTAAAACAACTTAAAGTGAAGTAGCTAGGCCAAGGGGAAAGTCAATGTTAAAATATAACATTAAAACATGACTTAATTAAAATAATTCGACTTATCTCTCCAATTGTGCCCCAAGCCAAAAATGAGTAAGCCAACTGATTAGTCTGAAGTAGAAAGCCAACCGTGCCGAAACCAACAGGTTCACTGCCAGAAATAGAATTTACTAAAAATAGTAAATTCCTGAAGATGCTCAGAATGCCAAGAAGAACATATCACTGCGAAGCTCTCTGAAAACCCAGAAAGAATCCGCCATTGAATCAACCAACCTCGAGCAAGAGCATCCTTCAAAACAAGAAACCCTAATTTTACCTTCCGAGTAGCCTACGGGTCTCCGGAATAGGCCAACGGTCACTGGAAAGATCATGCTCAAGAAGGGGACATTACAAGAAGGCACCACCATCAATCAAATATTCTTCAACAATAATCTTCAAAACTTCTGATCTGCAGATAAATATTCTTTGAAACCCTTGATTAATCCTTCAATGAAGCACAATGTTGACTCCTGGATGAAGCCAATCTGAAAGGTAATCCTTCGGAAGATCTTTCACAACCTCAGGTATGCAAATCAAAGAGAGACTGCGTTCTCAATGACCCGGAGTGCAGAAATTGCAGAAACCCTAGGTTTCTTCTCTCCACAACAAATCAAAAAGCTCAACGTAATACTCAATGAATGAATCAAAACTTTGGTTGATGCTTTATATAATTTCCCAAGAAGAGGTCGATCCTCTAGAAGCTCTTTTTCAATCATTTAAAATAATATTAAATGTGCATTTAAACTTTATTAAATATTTCCTCAAATTAGCGCCCATTTAATTAATCATTTAATGTACTTTAAGTCGTTAAATGGCCCCCTTTAGACATAAAGTTAAAATATAACTTAATAATATGCACCCTTTTAAAATAATTAATTATTATTAAAGATAAACTTTAATAATAATTAAAATAATATAACTTTATCGTTAATCATCCATTTTTCCATTTCCTTTGAACCTGGGGGTCAACCACTATGTTCACACTACATCTAGGTGCCTTAATATTAATAGCAATACTTGACTCCCATGACCAGGTGACTTAGTATAAATAGTAAGTGTGTGAGATTGAGTCCTGAAACACCAAACAAAGGTCAATCCTGAACCAAACTGAGCTCTGGGGAAGAAAACACTTTGATATCTGCCAAACAGGACCCTCAAACCATCTGCATTAGCCTACGAGGGTCAGCTAATAGGCTAAACCATCAAGAAACTGGAACGAGCTAAAAAGGGGACATTAGAATGTCAAAGCAAATGAAGGAAATTGTTGGATCATTTTTCTGAAGAAAATTAAAGGCGTATATGGATAAGATTGTTGGAAAACATATTGTCATTGATGTCAAAGAGAAATGAGGTAAATCATTCAGGCCAAAGGCCACTAATCATTATCCATTTTTTATGGTAGAAGATTCATATGAAAATAATAATAATTACCATACAAAGGCTGGCAGACTATATGAGGGAGTATTTATTTTATTTTTTAATTGCCAAACTTTTCCGACCATGTTTGAAGCCACATATAAATATATATTAATTTCCTATATTAAATGGGATGTAGACATTAAAAGAAAGAAGTGATTATTTATTGTGTAAAGGCTGTGAATACATTAGAGAATGAGTGACTTGATTAATAAATAGAGTAAATTAATTACTATGGAACGATTACGATATGAAGGGGAAGCTTTTGGTATTAAAAAAGCTGTGATCCATTGTGAAAGGACAGCGATCCAAGTGAAGGGGCTTATGAAAACATTTAAGGATAAATAAAATGTTTATAGGAAGCATTTATAACGTAAGCAATAGAAATTATAAAGGTTAACAAAGGATTAATAATTAGTTTTAAAAGACAGCAATTGATGTTTATGATAAGGAAGAATTATTAACAAAGGTTATGTCTTTTCAAAAGGACATCTCTTTTCAAAGAGATGTCTCTCTTCATGTAGAGGCATAAGGATATAAAAGGAAATAAGAAATGGGTGGAGATGTGAGTGAGTAGTGTGAGATGTGAGAAGATTAAATAAGAAGAGGAGTAGAAAAGATAAGTGTGTAAAATTAAAGATATATCATATATACACCAGCAGATTTGAGTGTAAAGAAAATAATAGAAGATCATTCAAATGCAGCCATTTAAGGAGAAAGAAAAAATGTTCAAAGGCAGCAATTAATCTTAACAAAAAGGCATATCGTTTTAAAAAGTTATCTCTTTTCAAAGAGATGCAACTCTTCATTGAGATGTAAAGATATAAAATTATAAATAGAGTTTATGGAATGTGAAGGAAGTGTGTGTGAGGATTAAAGATAAATATCATATCTACACCTACAGATCTACATATGGAAATATAAGATCATTGTAAGAACTAAGAGGTATAAATGCAAGATTAAGAGAAGAGTTTATATCAGGTTTGTGAGAAGAGTTCATGCAAATATAAAGAAGAAGTTAATGCAGAAATTGAAGAGGGTTTATGGCAGATCTATAGAGAAGAGTATAAGTAGATTTTGAAGAGAAGAACTTGCTGATTTGAGTGTGATTATTCATCATCCATCGCAGAGAAGATTCACAAGAAGATAGTGATCCCGTTGCATAGAAGGTTGGTGCCTTAACAAGAGATTGGTGTCTGTTATTGGGTTGGTGCTTAGTTGGGGGGATTGGTGACTCTAGTGGGTTGGTGCCTACAACTTCTACAAGTGGGGATTGGTGTCTCCAATGGGTTGGTGCTCACAAATTGTATAAGAGTGGATTGGTGTTTCCAGTGGATTGGTGGGATTGGTGTCTCTAGTAGGTTGGTGCCTATTGTAATGTCCCCTTCTCAGTAACCACTGAGGAGGATCATTTAGCCTTTATTATTCCCGAAGGTTCAAGGTGAAAAAGGGAATAATATTAAATTAATTATTTATAAAGTTATCTAAATAAATTAAATCATAAAAGTGACTTTATTTTAATTAATTTAATTAAAGTCTCAAATAAAAGAAAAATATTATAAAGTCACTTTATTAATATTTATTAAAGTGACTTAAGTGAAAAATAAAATATTATAATGTCACTTTAAGGAATATTAAAATATTCTTCTAGAAGCTTGGTGAAGATTCTTTTGGATCTTTCTAGAAGCACAAAGAGTTCTTTAAAAAGGCAAGAAGGAGCTCATTTCTTTCATGCTTGATGTTATTTTCTCATTTCATTTGGAGAGATTTTTTGAAGCTTCTTTGGTTTGTGGATTTGAGAACCCTAGGGCACTAGTTTCGGTAGTGAAACTATCTACTCTAGTTAGAGATTGTTGAGGAAGTCACTCAAACTTTCTACAAGTGGTTAAATGCAAATTTATGAATCTCCTTCGGAGATAAACTTAAAGATTAAAGATTGAAATCTACTTGTCTGAGAAGCGAATGTTTTGAAGTCTCAGTTTGAGTGTTTTTTAGAGATATATTCCTGGTGCCATTATTCAGGTTTTGGTATCTCATATTTTGCTGATACACTAAGGGTAATCTCATTTTGATCAATTGCCTTAATCATACAAATTGGTGAAGAAAGATTATACTATATACTTGGTTTTGTGCAAGGATTTGCAGCTGGGCAATATATCATTTTGATTATCAAGGCATCAACCCTATTGAGCATTGAATGAATGGCATCGAACTTCTTTATCAAGGGCAGTTTATCACTCAAACCCTAGGCGCAAGTTTAATCTGCTTCCTGGAGTGAGGACGTGGGCATTCTTCAGGGAGGCGTGTTAATTTCTGAGTGAGGCAACTCACCCTAAGAGCCTCTGTGCATTTGTTGGTACTTGGAAATCACAGATAAGGTGGTGCATGAAATTCTCAGACCATACATGTAGAAACCCTTGTTTCCCCTGTCTTCTGAATCTGACTGTTTTTTTGTTTGTTTTGATGTATTTTGGTTTTTTTGTGATTTTTGAGTACAAATGCAATAATGCGACTTTGCAAGAAATTGATAATAAATTCAAATAAAATCATTCAACTCCGAAAACTATAGAATCTATTGAGAATACGGATGCCAGACTATTTATTAATCTTCTGAAATGATTACAATGAAGATCCAATTACATGCAATCAAAAAGGCAATGATATTTTATGAAAACCTGGTTTTTTGCAGCAAGATGAAGAATGCCCTTGATCTGGTACGGCAGCAATGAATACCTCTTTCTCCTTCCGTCCAATGATTGCAAAATGATCCAGTGGCCTAGGTGCCCAAATGTGTGAAGCTGGATGACCAAAAGAGAAGGCGATTTTCTCTGTGTAAAAAGTACGGCCCTTTGTGAATGGTACGGCCTGACAGCAGATTGGTACGGCCTTCCTGACAGCAGCAATAAATCCGTACAGCCTTTGCTAAGATGCCAGATGATGAGCATAGAATATGCGCCCTTGAATATTGCACTGCCTGACAACTTCTGAATCCAAACCCTGAATATATAAACCTCTGTGAAGCTCTGTAATTTCTTCTGAATGAAGAAATCCCTCTGCCTGGCAATAAATCGGATGATATTTCACAACCTCTGAATTGCTTTCACTGGAGATGGCTCGTTCCCCAATGCTCTGAGACTGAAACCCTCGGCTTCCGTGCTCTCGAAGAAGACTTGCTCAATTTTCAATAATCAATAACATAATGGCTCGATTTTCCAAGCAAAGCCTTATACTCTTTGAAAAGTGCTAATTCCTTCAAAATAGGCATCATTAAAATATTTTGACTTTCCTTGTTTAATTTTTCAATAGTCTCAAGTCACATTTTTAATTATAAAATATAATTAAAAATGGCCCCTTCTATGATGGGCGACCCCTTCACTTAAGTTATAATATTAAAATATTATAACTTTATATTATATGCTCAATTAAATTAATATTTAATTAATCAATCAA
>VDFB02073847.1:0-40887 GCA_007258455.2 Sequoia sempervirens
CTTCAACGATGGTCATGTATGCTTCCATGGAATTTTGGGTTCCTAGTTCATGCTGATGTAGATGGAAACAAGGAGAATTTTGGTAAAAATTTGCATTTCTCCTCTCAGATGACGGTTATGTTTTGTTTTTCCCAACTGTACTATTTTGAAGATTTGGCATGGGGGGTTTTGAAATGTTAAGAAAATACAGTTGAAATTTAAATGAAATGAAAATTTATAGTGAACTGCATTTGAGTCGGAAGCTTGTTTCTTCCCTTATGTTATAAAAGGGAAATCATGGCTCATTTTGTGGGGGAGATAGAAGAGAAGAGGATAGACTCTGGCTAGGTTTTGGTCAAAAGTATACTAGTAGATAGGAATAGACTAGTCTTTCAATGTTGAGTTTTATGAATGAACATATGCAATTACCTTAAAAAATTTCTTAGACATGGTTCAAAGTGAAAACTAATATATATAATTTTAATATATTTCTCTCCTCTTGCAAGTCTGGGTGAATTATGAATGAAATATTAATGATATTTTCTTCTAATTTGAATATTTGTTTAGATGCATGTCTCTAGTCTCTGTGTTGATTCAAGTAATCAATTAAATACCTAGATGGGGTCATGAATTTACTTTTATTTGCAAAGTATTTGATAAGTATTGATGTATCAAAAAACTTGAGCTCCATGATGCAAAGTATTGTGTGCGTAGCCTATTTTATTACTGAGTCATTTTTGTTTTACTGATTCTTGCATATGTGACTCCATTTTTCCCAATAAATATGACACCGATCTGTTCCTTAATGATTCACCTAAGGGGTTAATCAAATAATCATTCAATTACCAACCTGAAGCTAGGGTTTAAATTCACTTGAAAAATCATTAATTCAAATATTCATGTATGTCAATTCAATCAGGGATTTTTTCATTTTGATGAACAAGTAGAAAATTACTTAGAGGAGCCAATTTCTAGGTAATTATTGCTTAACTATCCTTCATCCAAGTGTGATCTATGTTATGAAGTGTTCAACATAGCTAAATCTTAAATGAACACACTAGGAATACCCTTCTTGGTCCCATAGAACCTAAAGTGCAGAAGATCTCGGTCATTGGCTAGATCTTGTTAGTTGGCCATTCATTCCAAGAGTCTTGAGTATAGGAACTAGCTATTCCTTAGAGGTATTATAGATGCAGTGGAAAATACCAACAGAATGGCAACTCTACTGGGGAATGCACTCAGAAGTTCGGTTGCAGATTGTCATATCAAAGAGTCATTCCAATCTTGAGCTATTGTTTGTAATTTGAGGTTGAAAATTATTGTGACATATTATTCTCCCATCCGAGTCACCAACAGAATGGCGACTCTACTGGGGATAACTCTGAACTTCTAGTTGAAGAATCTAGAAATAGATTCATATCATTTGCATTAAGTCATATTGTTTTCCATTTTGAAATTTAGTTCAAATATTGAAAGATTTCAAGCCTGGAGAAAGAATTTATTGGGTATAACCTAAAGATTTCAAATATTTTTGGTGCTCTGGTGGTGAGAGGAACTCAGAAATAAAATTACATGTTAAAGAACTTCATGTTGTTTGAAGTTTAGTCCTCTAAGAAGAGAGGTGGCGACTCTATCAAGAAGAACCTGTTGAAGAGGGGAAAAGTTCCAGATCTACAATATTTTCAACATAATTTGCAGTAGTTGCAATTTTTCTAGGTATTCTTCACACATTTGAACATCTTATGAACAACTTTGCTTCCCCATTGAGTGATTCAGCACTAGATTAGGGAACATTCAAGAATATTAGCATGAAATTTATGTAATAGATTGCAAGAAGCATGTCATGTTTTAGATCTTAGGCAGCCTTTGTATTGAATACTTGTGCTAAGATCTTGAGATTATGCTTGTAAAAGGAATTGAAGTGGTGTTGAATAAATTGTATAAATATTTTAAATTATTTTTTTAAGAATTAGGGATGAGCTATCAATTTGTGCCATTTGGTACAAATATGGAAAAAAATATACAAGTCAATCAGCCTAGGGCCCATCAGGATGGCTTATGTACTAATAGGTATAGAGCTATCAGCTTTGAGAATATTTTTTACTACCCGAATTTTATGCCACCCAAGATCAAGGATAAGATACCAAAGTTTAGTGGTGAAAAATATGAATTAGAAAAAGGACATCTACAAGAGTTTGTAGATATAATGGGAGATTATGAGGTTGACTTTGAAGATGTGGTGATGAAATTTTTTGTTCAATCATTAAAAGGTGATGTAAGAGATTGGTTCTCTTTTCTACCTACTGCCTCAATACACTATTGGAATGAACTTAAGGATGCTTTCCTTGATAAATTTCGTAGTAGGGGTAAACCCAAGTGTAGCAAGGAGAAATTTCATGGAGATCTCTAAAGGTAAGGATGAATTGGTCCCTTCATTTAACTTTAGATTTTCCAAAGTTATAAGGGAAATCCCTGAATACATCAGACCAAATGATGCAGAGTGCTTAGTTAAGTATATTTAGGAGCATTTGACAAGAAGATGAGTTTCCTGTAGAGAGATAAAGAACTAGCTACATTGTAGCAATCTTATCAAGAAGCCATGAATACTGAAAATAATTTGAAGTACTCAATTATGAAGAGATCTGTAGTAACCAATCCTACTAATTCTAGTAGTGTCCAGACAATTTGACTGGGTCAATTAGAAAATAGAAGTGTTCATCAAGATGAGGATTCTTTAGATATCATGCTTATATCAAGCAATGTAGAGAAATCATAAACTTCTCCTCTGCCATGCAAGGGAGGGATGAACCTAATGTTATCTATTGGAAAATTGTATGAGATAAAGAGGCATACAAATGAGTCAGCATACGACTTGTTTTCAAGGTTCTTGGATACTTTAAAGGAAATTCCCACAAGATTTAGACCAAGTGAACAATTGTGTATCAATCTATTTTGTGAAGCCTACACATCAAGATCAAGCCAATGGCATGAAGATATGAGGCCCCATAGCATTGACCAAGTGGTGGAATGGATAAGTATAGTTGAAGAGGTTAAGCATGGTAATATGTATTCCATTGCATCCCACCATACATATAGTGATTGTCACAATGAGGATAGACAAAGACTAACATTGTTAGATCCATAGGGAGCATCAGTATTAGGTTAGTTAGCTATTGAGTGCTATCATTTCACATATAGTTTGAAGATAGATGCACCTGACAGTGATGAGGATGAAGAAAAAAATGTCAAGTCAAGGAGATCATCTCTCATTTTTCCCCTCTAGATACCTTGAGCCATGAGCTTACATAGGAGATGCATGAAACTGCACAAATGCATTTTGCTAGAATTTATCCCGTGTCATATGATAGTGAGGATACTCTTGATACGGCTCAAGCAAGGAGTTAGAAAAGTAAAGTTGAGTTTGCACCATCTTTAGTTGAATATGATTCTTCTTATGAGTTAGAGGTTGAATCTATGGCTTTTAGTAGTGGGTATGTCAATAGTCTTGAAGGGATTTTCTTTTTAGGAAGTGAACCGTTCTCTTCATGTGAAGAATTTTTGAAGCATGGATCAATAGTTGTGGGCATAAGTGATGAAGAAGTGGGTGAATCCGCTTCTCTTTGTTCCTCAAGTGACTATACTAATTTTGAAGGCTTGGAAGACCTAGGTCAAGGTATTTTTCATGATGAAGATGATGAGATACATCCAATTATGTCCAAGATTTGGAAAAAATCTTTATTTGATGAACCTACCCCTAGAATTGAGGATACAAGGGAAGATGTCTATTGATGTAGGAATAATCCTCTATTTGAAGATAGCCTTGATGAGTGCTTATTAGATGTTACTAACACATGTGTTGTAGAGGAGGTGTGTAGATACCAAGGTGATCATGCATTCAAAAATATTGGTCCAAATTTTATACTTTGTCAATTGAAAGAAAAATTTAGTGGCACACATATGGTGAGGATTGCTCGTCAGTAGAAGGTTGAGTTGTTGCCAACCTATAATCTATAATGCAAGAAGGGGTAGGACACAGAGGAGAATTTTCTCTTTGATACCATAGGACTAATTAGGCTAAATACATTAATGTTTTAGTGAAAGGGGATTTTGTTGGTGAGTATGAGGCTACAGTTAAGTACTTTATAGATGCTCCTTATCTTCTGGATATGATTATGGATTTCCTTTCACCCATCAAGGAAAATGCCGATAAAGAGTATATGAAAGAAATGTATAGTTTTGTTGTCTCTTTGCCTAATCTTATGGAAAAATTCCTAGATGTAAGCCACAGTGCTTATGATTTTTTAAATTTGATGAATAGTTTGGGTATGATACCACATCTCATCATGATGTAGAGTATGAGAGTTGTGTATTTTCAATACATCTGATGAATCCACGATGAGAAAGGATTACTTTAGCACTGTCATTTCAGGTGTTGTGGAGAATGTTGATGGTAATGAGGTTAGACACCCATAATTGCATAGTATCCATGAGAATCCATTGCTGGTGAAACAGACAAAGGTGTTTGACAAAGGTAAAAAATGTCCCTAAGTTTTGGAGGCCATGGGCCTCCAATTTGAGGGTCAAAGCCAATGGTTCATATGAGGCTTTTGAAATGAATTATAATGTATAGTTCTATAAATTATGTACATAGGGTTTAGATTTTCCTTATTGTGTCTACTTTCCTTGTCCGAGCAAGTCCCTCTTTTGGCCTTCTACCCTAGTTTGCTTCAACCGGAGATTCAATTTCTCGTCGTACCCACTAGGGGTATGCATCCCCGAGCATGAGCCGCTATTAGACCCCCAAAAATCCTAATGGATTTTTGTCCCTCTCCATGAGTTTAGTCAATCATTGATAAACCCTTATCCTCATAGGTGAGTAGGGTTTCATCCTCAAGCCTGAAAATGTTTTAATTCTTAGTTGAACTACTCAGTCTGTCATCAATCCCTTAAGTCATTTCTCAAGCCATCCAACACATTGATCTACTGGCCACCATCGACCCAATTAATTGGTCATCACTTTCCCTCCATTTAAAGTCTTTTTTCCTAAGGTCAGGTTTTAATTTTAACTTGGAGACTTAAACATTAAGTCATTACCTAGTTGTCACATCGCCATCAGCTAGACCCAAACCATTCATTTAATGCTAATTGTGCCATTTGCATATTTTTCAGATTCGAGGATATGGGAGAAGATCTTGATTGTACCCCACCAGCTCATGAATTTGAGATGCTGGCTAGTTATTTGGCATGAGGTCGACGAGAGGAAAACATGTGTCCCATTTAGGATGTGGGGCCCAACTTCCATTATTGCACTTGTGGCCTGTGGTTTTAGACTAACAACCGTGATTAAAAGTTTGAATTGATCTCTGACATTCCCCACTAGCTCGCAAGGGAAAGATGAAGGTTGGTTAAAAACTATGAGTTCAGCGATATTGTGACATGTGGCTCTAGCCATTTAAAGTTTGTAAGATGCATAGGGCCCGCCAGCATAGTAGTTGGTGTCTAAAATGGATTAATGTGATTGGCCAGAGGGAAAATCAACAATGCTTTGTCGAATTTCAAACTTAGGAAACCTGAGGTGAACTATTCGATATGCCAACTCTTCAAAAGATCAGTGGGCATCATTCAAAGTTAACAAATGTCACATGGTAGCCATTCTATTTTGTGGATGGTGAAGCATTAATGAATTATTATTTCCTTGTGTAATCACGTCAATCCAAATTCGTGTGAAGATGTAATTGTTGGCAATCATGAAGGGTGATCCAAAAATTCTCATGTAGCTCAAGTTAAATGGTGACAGTACATACACCACCAAATTTCCATGTTTGTGTGTGTTCTTTTATGAAGGTTGTTATTACCTCACATGATAAATATAGGAAGGATTAACTGCTAACTATATCATTTATATTAGCAGTTAAAAGACTTTCTGAGCTGAATCTAACTAGGTTCGAGTGCTTGCATGCTTAAGAGGAAAATGGGTGAACTAGTAAGAAGGTATATTCACTTAAATTCCATAAGTTTAGGTTCAGTTGCACTAGAAGCTGCTAGGAAGCCCAGGATAGCACCTAGTAGATCTGTTGGTACTAATTTGAGATGAGGCTTTCTAGAACAAAGGTAAAGGCACAGTGTAATCATTCACTCAATCCAGTGGAAAGTAAGGTATGGGTGACCCTAGCGGTGCCAGGGATTCACCCATCAGCGACAAGCGGTGCCTCCAGATAGTAAAGTACCGGGATGCGGCTACTGCTAAATGATGGTTTGCCCTCCCGTGAGGAGGTGATTTATGTACCACCTTTAGCGATCAAAACTCTAGTGGGTAGCACGGAATTTGTAGTCAATAATGAGAAGAATGAGGAAGAGGTTGAGGTGTCACTCTCTTCTCGGCAAGAACAAGAAGCGATGCAGTGTTTATGGTAGAGTAGTGTGATGGTGGCGAGAATTGAGAGAATTGAGCATTAATTATTGTGGGGAGTTGAGTACTTTTTGCAATGATGATGCATCGTGTTGTGGTAGTTTTGGGTTTTAGGCATTAAATTTGGCACTTTTGCTCTTCCAATTCACGGTCATGTATGCCTCCATGGAATTTTTACTTCTGGTTTGTCGTGTAGATGGTATTAAGGGAGAATTTTGGTAGCAATTTGCATTTCTCCTCTCGGACGGTTATTTTTGGTATGGATTTTGAAATGTTAAGAAAATGTAGTGAAATTTAAATGAAATGAAAATTTATAGTGAAGCTGCATCGAGCCGGAAGCTTGTTGCTTCCTTATGTTATAAAAGGGAAACCAAGGCTCATTTTGAGAAAGAGATAGAAGAAAATAGACTCTGGCTAGGGTTTTTGGTTGAAAGTATACTAGTAGATAGGAAGAGATTAGTTTGTCAACTTTGAGTTTTATGAATGAACATATGCAATTACCTTAAATTGTTTCTCAAAAATGGTTCAAAGTGCAAGTTAATATATATAATTCTAATATATTTCTCTCCTCTTGCAAGTCTGGGTGGATTTTGAATCAAATATTAATGATATTTTATTCTACTTTGAATATTTGTTCAAATGCATGTCTCTAGTCTCTGTGTTGATTCAAGTAATCAATTAAATACTTAGATGGGGCCATGAATTTACTTTTATCTGCAAAGGATTTGATAAGTATTGATATATCAGAAAACTCAAGCTCCATGATTCAAAGTATTGTGAGGGTAGTCTATTTTATTAGTGAGTCATTTCTATTTAACTGATTCTTGCATATGTGACTCCATTTTTCCTAATAAATATGACACTGATTTGTTCCTTAATGATTCACCTAAGGGGTTAATCAAATAATCATTCTATGACCAACCTGTAGCTAGGGATTAAATTTATTTGAAAATTCATTGATTCAAATATTCATGTATGTCAATTTATATCAGGGATGTTTTCATTTTGATGAACGGGTAGCAAATTACTTAGAGACGAGCCAATTTCTAGGTAATTGTTGCATAATTATCCTTCATCCAAGTTTGATCTATGTTATGAAGTTTTCAACATAGCTAAATCCTAAATGAACACACTAGGAAAACCCTCCTTGGTCCCACAAAGCCTAAAGTGCAGAAGATCTTAGTCATCAGCTAGATCTTGTTAGTTGGCCATTCATTCCAAGAGTCTTGAGTATAGGAACTGCCTATTCCTTAGAGATATCTTAGGTGCAATGAGCATCAATAGCTACCCTCAAGATCTCTAGAGCCCCACCCACCACCACCTCTCCCTCTCATCCTCACTGAGATCCCTGTACCTCTAGCCTCAGAATTTCAACATTGCCCGTGGGGGCATTTGCTAGAAAATCGAGGTCGTTTACTATCGCCCAACACCGCAAAACTATGGAAAATGTTGACATCATTGGATGCAAGGAATAGCTAATCTTCATCGCTTGATCCATTGTAGCTAATTGTGATGTCTATGATAGTTAGACGAGGATGATCCCCTACTTGGATAGTGCTCCTCGTCGATCACATACACATGGCAGGCACCAAGGGATGGTCTAAACCTACTCGAACTATCGGGCCACCCGATGCCAATAGTAGGGTACAATGATGTGATATAATTGAGTTGTTAAGAGTCTATCACACTGCATCTTGTGCAGCTACCACCTATCGATGGGAAAAATCCCCATTTGCCTATATGGGTGCCACTTGATGTCCCACTCCCGTAAAGAATCAAACTGAAGTTTCCAAAAATCCATGTTTCCATAGCGCTACTCACACACCAAGGGATATGTGTGTGTCATGGGCATACCATGCACCAAACCATAGGGAACCCCAACCGGCCTCATGCATTTGATATGCTCAAATTTCCACACCTATAATACCTTGTAGATGGTGAGGCTATAGTACTTCTAGTGCACATAGTGCTCAAGGTCATGATAGAGATGCACAAGCATACTTCAACCCCAATCAAAGACTGTGCCCCACTCCTCCATAACATAGATGTAATGGATGAGGCCACCATGTAGGTGCAAACCTCACCCATCCATCACAACACATAGCATGACTGTGACAGTCATGACTTGATGGATGAGTGGTATTGCCACTTATCCCTACTCAAGCCATTTGATGTAAATATGGCTTGTGGTGTACGTTGGGACCACTCGCCCAATATAGTATTGTTGGCCCTCATGGGCATCCTATGTCGTCTTGCTCTTGTCATAAGGTTTCTCGATGTCCCTGGAAAGGTAGCCCAATGATACAATAGACATCCTCCAGGGTGATGGTCATTTCCCCCATCGACAGGTGAAAGCTCGAGGTGTTTATTTCCCTGTGCTCCATGAGTGCCATTAGCATCAATGTATGATATCAAATTTCTAGTATGGTGTATACCCACCAGAGGCTGACCCATCATAGCAATTCCTGGTCATCAGGGTGTAGCTCACTGTTATGGTCTCACAATAATGTCAACAGTGATTCACCGACTTTCTCACGAATCTCCAACCACCTACACAAACACCAAGTTTCATGGCAACTCTTACATCATCAAAAAAAAATCTCTTTGCATCAAAAATTTCTTAAGTCAAACTTTGAGACTAATGCATGTTGCATAGACATCTAAGTCGACTGATTCTCGAAGATAGCGCACAGGATGGATGCTAATGTGGTCGGAGGACATTGATGTGTTGTCAGAATGACAACACGCCAGTCAAACACCTCCATGCTAGCTAGACATCTACGCTACTCAAAGAAAACAAAAAGCTAAAAAAATATGCTAAAATGACAAGATGGGTCAAAAAAATTGTACCTTGTATGGCTTGTTGCCTGTCACTACTATTGCATGAAGTTGCCCAATCCTTGGGGCTATGTACTCACCTTTGTGAGGTATTTTGTTGAATCTTCTCTCATAGAATTCAACAAGATCCTCACCGTGAATAGTGAAAATGATCCTTCCATGGGCCCACCCGGGCATATATAGGTCATTTTTGCCCATTTTTGTGGAAATAATGTTCCTTCCATCATTGTTTTCACCCCACCTAGATAGGGGAAAAAACAGGAGGGGGCATATATTCACCTCTTCATCATATTTTTCTTCTAAATCATCGAATTTGCTTAAGCATTCTTCTCATCATGGTAGCTTCTTTCGATTTTTGAAATTGACCTAAATTTGAGTTTTACAAAATGAAACTTTGTTAACCCAATTTTAAACTTGGTAAGTTTTAAACTTTTGATTCAAAATCCTTAAGCTGAGAGCCTCCGAGTAAAAAAAATATCTCTAATCACCCACAAATTCTGAGCATCTTGCCAAATCATTCATCATCCTTCAAAATAATTCAAGTGTTATTCACTGATGTCAATTGGTTTAACCTACTTTATCATAGCAACTTTGGGGTCTTAAGTCTAAAATCGGGTGTAATAGCAAAAAGTGGTGAAATTCATGAAAACAGTTAATTTTTAAAATGAGTGAAAGTTGGTATGAATTCCTTTAATAGGGATGATAATGAGGGTATTTTTTCCAATATTGCCAGTTTTTGTGTCTTGAATCTTCACAAATTGAGATATTCTAATGCTTCATTTTTTGTGCGTGGGATCACGAAAACAATTAAATACCAATTTTAGAAGAGTTGGGAAGATTTCATGTAATGGATTTATTTTTAATGATATTTTGAACAAGCTGGAAATTTTTTATGCAAAAATACACAATGAATTAAAAGTTATGAAGATTTCTTTGTTTGGCGGGTTTTTAGTTGCACAATTAATCTGAAATATTTTATTTCAAAATGGTTGCAGCGTAATAAAGGTTTAATGGAAAGAAAAGGTGTTTCATGTCATATTAGAATTTTCAAGTTGTAGATGAATTAATTACTTATTTTAATTAAATAAGTAATTAAAAGCTCAAATGGGAAGTTGGTTGAAGTTTAAAAGGAAGTTATTTAAAATCACAACTTAAAATTCTAAGTTAGAAAAATAGGTTGTGAGTTGGATTCACAACTCAAAATCTTAACTTAGAAAAGTAGGTTGTGAGTTCAACTCACAACCCAAAATCCTAAGTTAGAAAAAGAAGTTGTAAGTTTGCAAAATCTCAAATTCACAACTCACAACCCAAATTTCTAACTTCAAAAAAAAAAATTGTGATTTGAATAACTAATTTTAATTGGTTATCCTATTTTGAGAGAAAATCTTCAAAAGCAAAAGAAAGTATAAAAAAAAAAAGAGTTAGGCATCAATTTAAAACTCATGAATGGCTCTAGTTCCTCTATTTCTGGAATCTTATTGAAAGCAACTAAAACTGAGGATGTCTCATGCCATCCATGCAATGAGGGGTTCATTAGCAAATATTCAGAAGCTTTCAAGTGGATGTATTTGAGTAGCATGCAGGCACATAAACTGTTTGGCAAAATACCTCAAAGAAGTGTGTAAAACCAAATACCACGACTTTCACTAGCATGCTACTAATCAGCACCACTTTCTATCCCACACCATGTCTTTAAGTCTCAGAATTGCAAGATAATGCAACTGCAACAAATTGGGAGTTTTTTGCCATGCAGATTTAAAGACTTTGAAGCAAACATTACCAGCACTAAAACTTGTAGAACTCTTGTCTCAACCTTTGGGATTTGCTAGCGCTAAGTTTCAGTTATTTTTCTATTGTTGTGAAGAGATTAAAGCAGCAGATAAGGTGCTAAAGATTGGTCTTCCCTAAATGGAAATGATGAAAGAGCAGCGCCAAAGTTAGATTTTTATACCTACAATAAAGTATGGTGCTGAATTGTGAAACAAGACACTCTCACAGAAATGTTGTCTCATGATTGCAAGAAGAGTATGTGAAGTTTTAAAAATATTCCAAGCAAATTTCAATGCCCAAACCAGAATGAAGGCTTTCAAACAAGATTTAATAGCAGCTTTATAAAGGTGATTCTTCCAAAAGAAACTACGAAGCGAGAATGTACAAAGGTATGTAAACAGTTAAGTGAAATTCTATGAATTTTCTTAAATATTTTGTGCAGGTGTAACACCCAACTCACAACCTTGGCGAACATTTTCTCCACCCGTGGTCTGTAAAAACATATATATAACAAGAGCTGTAGGCAGCATAGTTCCTGCCAAAGACTTATAGAATAGTTCAAAAAGTGTAACAACTTCACACTTTCTAAATTTTAACTACCAAGAGGAGTTTTATTTCCTAGCTACTTGCTGACAGAAGTTCCATTCAGTGCTAAGATTGAAAAGGGGTACATTACACATGATAAATTGTTCTCTCTATACTAAGTAACTAATTTGATCCCCTGATTAAATAGGATTATCAAACCTGTAGTTAACTAGAAGGTGCCTCTCTTGGGAGCTTGGAAGTTGAATGTTGATGGGTTGCTAAAATCAAACTAGGAGCAGCTGGAGGAGGCTATGTGATTAGGAAGTGGGAAGGCAACCAGTTTTAGACTCTTTTAGTTTTTGCCTCTATAATTGCCATAAACACCTCCACCAGAGTGGAAATGATGACCTTATCTCAATCTGCAAAAATTCATTGATAGAAAAGACTTTATTGTGTAAGGTGATCTAAAAATTCTCATTGATGCCTTAAATAAGTAGATATGAGAAGCCTGGAGAGGGAATTCATCTTTACAAGAGGCCTTAAGGGCAACAAATAACTTGGACAATGTATAGATTTGGCATGTCAAGTTTAGAGGCAATAATGTGGCAGATTCGACAGCCTAGATAGGGTTGTGTTTAGTAACAAACGAGGAAGTTGGGGTGTTGTAAATATGCCATTATCACCCCTTTAAGGACATCCTTGATCTTATAGTTAAGGATTGTTGAGTGCAACAAAAAAGTTGTTAGCTTGGAAAATTAAGAAGTTGAAGATTACCTAATATTTCACAGGAAGCATTGTATTGCCTATCTCCTAGAATAGGCTTACAACATTAGCCTTTAATTGGTTGTAGCATGTGTAAGCCCCTTAGAGTTGCATGGGGAATGACTACTTTCTATAGTCAAATTTTGAGAAAGTTCACCTTTATTCTATCCTCATCTTGCTCTTCACATTTTGGATCCATTCTTCTGCACTGCTTAGATGTGCTTTGAGATTGAAAAGGATCCATGTGCAAGGTGGGGGTAGAGTTGTGGCTCTCCAAAGGATTCTCATACAACATTTAATCTAATGCCTCCTTTCTTTTCCTTGATATAGTTCCTCTTATTTTGCTTCTAGATATGCTTTACTGTGTACAAGACTTCTTGGATTTTAATAATTTTCACTCTAGAAATGGGTATGTGGATTGCAAGACCAAGAAGCCTTCACTTTGCTTGATTTTGAAGTGGGAGCTTGAATTATCAATTTGGATAATTGAAAAATGAATTTTTCAGACGATGTAATAATAAGTGCCACTAAAAACTACAGCCACAAGGGATGGACAATCAACAATAACAACTAGAAGAAAGAATAGTAACAACTAAATTTTTTAATCAGCAATGCACCATATAACAATAACCTTAACCCTATAAACTGGGCAGGATACAAAAACTAAAAGTAAATAAGTTGTTTTTTAGGAGCAGTGCACCATATAACAATAAATCTTAACCCTATAAACTGGGCACACAAAACTAAAAAGTAAATGTTATGGACAATCAACAATAACAACTAGAAGAAAGAATAGTAACAACTAAATTTTTTAATCAGTAGTGCAGCATATAACAATAAATCTTAACCCTATAAACTGGGCATATAAAAACTAAAAAGTAAATGTTGTTTTTTAGGAGCAGTGCACCATATAACAATAAATCTTAACCCTATAAACTGGGCATACAAAAACTAAAAAGTAAATGTTGTTTTTTAGGTCCTGACCAAGCCAGATACCAATTTGGCATATGGCAATCCCCCAACTGAGTAAAATTGTACACCCCTAGTTTTTAACCTTTATGATGAATCTCTTATGAAATAACTGCTAGGAGATAAAGAAAAAGTTGAATGATGAGAGAATGGTAAATTATTAAATTGATAGTTCACCACTATCAAGAAAATTATTCCCATAAAATGAAAATGCATTATATGAGATAGATACATTAATTTCAAAATTTAATGTAATTCATACTTTGAAGTAAGTTGACACTAGCTAGATGCCAAGCTGTAAGCATAACTGAATTGCTAAATAAAAACATGTGCATGTAAAGGATAAACCCAAACTTTCATTCTTGTTACATGAATAAAGTATTGTATGGATACCCAATAAGATATGCCATTACAAAAAAAAATGGTATCACAAAAAAGATCAAAGGAATAAACAGAGATGCATATGTAGATGTGCGAAAGTCAGTTTCAAATTTCCAATGAATAAGAACCATTATGAAATGAATTCAATGAGCTTAACAAGATGCTGGTAACATTTTCCTTGCATCAAAAGATCCTTTAATCACAAATAAAAAATTAAATAGCCATAGGAGCATGATAGCTGCTATTTTAATTTCAAATTCTGAACTATTGCTTGAGCTTCTATGTTTCAGCAAAAGCTAATTTCTACAGAACTTTTAGAACTTGGATTCCTACTTTGGCAAGTAACTTGTTTATAGTTTTCACTGCATTTTGTATTAAAGGCTTTGCAAAACAAGGGTATATATAAACACATGTTCATAATTGTTATTCCCCCAATTTATTGATAAAAAATACATCTAGCACTACCATCATGCCAGACAAAAAATGTTGACTTGATTTTGCTTCCTTGCTTCTTGGATTATTTTGATATTTGAACATAAACCATCTGTGTGTATCCATTAAACACGCTGTTGTCTAGACTACTCAATCCAATTTTTCAAAACAAAAAACTCTTTGATCATCTGGAACAATAGGTTCAAAGGAACGGGCAAGGTCGTATCTAGTTGGTGGGTGAGGGATGGTCCAACAACAGGTGGAAGCTCCCAGTAGAGGTGTAGCACAAATTCAACAAACTTGCTATTCTCAACATGCTCTGCATGAGAGATCATCTCAAAGCTATGATTGAAGTTGTCTCTCACATGTCCTCTGACACCCCACCAGGCATCCCCCAAGCTCTTTGATGTCTAACTGTATGGTCCCATGGGTGGCTTGGGCTTCTATTTTCATGGATCAAGCAGTCCCATGGAGCAAAAAAAATTATGCTACAGGATTAATTGGAATCTCCTCCTGAAAAATAGCAGCCCCTACCTTTTAGGACTGCAAATTTCAGCGGGTGAAATTGAGGTGGGGCTAGAAATTGCCCCTACAGCTTAGGAATTTTTTCTGCCACTTGTCTATCACTTTGAATTTTAAATTCCTAAAAAAAACTAAAAAATGAGAGAATTTTTATTTGTTTATTAATTTTTATCAAATTACTCCACTTCATCCCTTGATTTTTGGAGCTCAAACTTTTAAGCTGAATTGCAAAATTGAATTCATGGGACCACCATCTTTAAAATATTCCTAAAAAATCTTAGCAGCACTGCTGAAATTTTTTAGGAAGCCCATGGGACCGCACTAAGGCCTTCTCCCAAAATTTCTCCCTTACGGCTCTCATCCTGGCTTCATCGCTATCTGCATTGCAGCTATGTTCACCACCTAAAATGTTACAGTGAAACATAACATTGAAGAGTTCAATTATAGCAAGAAATTTGCATGGTGCCTAATTGATCAATGTATAAATAATTGTAAAGGATGAACGCATGTCTCTTATTTATTAATTATTTACAACTGCATTGTACAGAGTTCAATTATTTTATGCTAAACGAATTATAGAAGGGTTTGTGTCCTCTGTAAATTAGATTTTTTTTTTGAAAATTCAGTGCATCCTAAGAGATTTAATGATTTCTGCTTCTACTAAGGACTTCTACTATAACTATTACTAATTGGCAATCTCTTCCAAGGAGTTCCCTATGATTAATTAACACCGTACAAGGTGAGATAATCTATTCGGATCATACAACTAAGTGGGTCACCGATCATACAATCAGAAGAGTATAAAGTGGAGTTACAAAACTAGAATGCCCTAGAATGATAAACCCGATATCTGTCCATTGGGCTTTGATGGAGTGGTAGGTCGGGTGCTTATTGCAGATAGAACAAAGCTCAAACACACTGAATAACACTTGGATGTGTGTGTGCCCCAATCTTGGAGACAACTGTTAATAAAAGAAATGTAATGGTCGCATCAAGGATTCTATTTCTTGTAATCTAGTGAATATAAGAAGAATATAACTGGTAATTTCCTCCCAGTTTAGTGGAATTACAATACAAAATAGAAAACAAAAAAATTAGGGGCTATATAATCACAACCTGAAATTACCTAGAGTCACAAGCATGAAATCAATTGCTATGCACTACTCATAATTTCATAGCTATTCAATCAATTGTTATGCACTACTCATATTTTCATAGCCCAAGATAGCAGAGGTATGCTTCACGACATAACCAATCACACATAATGAGGCTAGGAGATTAGGGATTAAGTTAAAAACTTGTAATCACCTTCCATATTCATGATCTCGTGATTCCCATTCATTATGATGAATCCCCCACCTGATCTCTTTGCCTGCTTTTTCAGCTTTTCGACTAGGTAAATGGCTTTGAGCTCTTCCCCTCCCCTGTCGAGGAGGTCACCAACCTGAACCATGGAAAATTTCAAGGGATGTAATACATGGATTTTCGACTTGTCTATATAAGGATCTATATTCCACGATAATTAACACATGGTGTGATCATAAACATTGTATTAAAATCTTCAAACAATTTTTCCTAGAAAATACAATCATTATAAGCTAATCTTGAGGAGCATCCATATTAAACAAAACAAAATAAATTGAATATAAAAAGGCATGCTTTCGCTCATACATGTACATTATGACACAAACAGATATAAAATTAGAAGATTGACCTAAACACAGAAAAAATAAAAACTACCACTTAACAAAACCACCTGAACTACCATTGTGTCACCTCTAATCTAGTTGTCATTGTCATCCATCACTTGGGCCACTCTAAGGGCTTACTTGGCCTTCTGGAGGTCTCCGTGAAGGTCTCCTATTGCAATCAAACGATCTGTAGAGGGGAATCTTGTGACTACTTCCACTGTTGCTGCTGCTGCTGCTGCACTATTATCATTCTTATTGTCTAGTGTTGTTGAATTTGACGGTAAAAATTAAGATAAAAATCAAAGTTTTTTCGGAAAACAATTACAAAAAACCTCTTATACAAAAGAAGAGAGGTTTTATTGAAAGGGCTACAAGACCACCGACGAACAAGCAGAGGAAGTCAAAATTGGCCATATGAGGGACTAAAAAATGTCACCATTTTTTTTAAAATTAAGCATGTTAATTTGTCTGTGCACTTCCATGGCAGGCCCACATCCCCCAAACCTGTCATTGGCACAACCATAGAAAACCCACGTGATCCCAAGGAGGGAGAGTGCAACAACACACATGATGTAGGGCTTGTAGGTGACATAGAGCTCACATGCACTACAAAGCCTTGAGTGACTTCTTGTGTGAGATGGGCAGCTCGGTAGAGATGAAGATTATCAATGGCTTCCATCTCGGTGCGCCTCGTTGCATTTCGGGTGTGATTGGTGGCGTTGCTCCCTCGCGCAATGACTTGACCATTTTCAACAATCACACCATTCTAGGAAGAAAATCGTCAAACACAGTTTGTGTCGGATTAAACCTTGAGCAAAAAGCAGAAAAAAATGTTACCTTCTTCATCAGTGC
The DNA here is from genome assembly GCA_007258455.2 of Sequoia sempervirens. Lineage (NCBI taxonomy): Eukaryota > Viridiplantae > Streptophyta > Pinopsida > Cupressales > Cupressaceae > Sequoia > Sequoia sempervirens. The sequence continues at coordinate 17,131 of VDFB02073847.1, forward strand.
GGAAACGAGTGTCCTGGAGAACAACCCTAAGCAAAAGCCGTAAAAAAAACTGTTACCCTCTTCATCAGTGCGAGACGAGCGTCCTGCAAAACAACCACGTCTCAACATTCAAACACTGCTACCATGTTGATCGCCAACTGTCATAGCCTGTCAGTTGCAAATTGTTTATCGTGCGCTCTCTTGCTTTGACAGGCTACAATAACCCCTGACAACTTATGCAGCACCAACCACAGGCGGACAAAAATACTGAATAAATATTTTGCCATAGAAATCGTACATCTTTGCCTACAAAACATAGAAGTAAATAACAAATCTGAGAAAATCTGCAATGTGATTGGATGTTCAACCTTAGTTTATTCACTAGTTAATGATCTAAGCCAAGCATAAGGAACCTAATCGCCAACAACACTGGCCACGTCTCCTGCCATGCAAACACCCTAATCGCCAATTGTCCAAACCACTCGTTACCTGCAGGCACCTCCCTCAAAACTCGTGTGGTCTCTTGCATTGGAAGCTGCAAATGCACCTGCGAGCAATCTGCACTGCCAATCGGAGACCGCCAAAACATTCTGCATAAAAAAAATTGGTTAAAAAACCTGCTATTTGTTCATAGTCATAGTTCAAAATAAATCTAGTGCAAGAAAATGCCAAACCGTGATTGGTTGAATAGGAAGAGTTTAATCACTGTTTAACTTATGAAGCCTCCGCTATAGTTCCCAGCAGGAACTAATAATAATAAAATAGGATCTTTGGAATAAGTATGGATATCTATCAAAGCACAAATTTAATGAAGTCAAAATGCACCAGTTGTAGCTTCAGAGTTAGCTTTAAAGCTGCAAGTCATGCATGTAAAATCTGGAAGCATGCACAGGGTGCATGAGCCATGTTTTACATAATGCCTTGAAGAGATGTGGTCTCATGGAATATCGCGGTTGCAGGGTATGCACAAAATAGATATATTTTAAACCGTGTTTAGAAGCTTTCAAATGTGTCCAATCTACAGGTGTTACTATCCTCATACACATGTCGAAATAGAAAGCACTTTCGAAGAGGGATATGAACATCCACTAGATTATAATGGTTAGAGGAATTTTGATAGATACTGTAGTTACAACGGCCTTCATAGACATGCATACAAAATACTGGTGCAAGAAAAGGTATACGAACTGTTTTACAGAATTCCACAAAGAGATGTCATCTAATGGAATGCTATTATTACAGGTTATGGAGAATTTAAAGAAAATGCATTTGACAGGTGTAATGCCAAATTCCTTAACTATCTTCATGCATCCTCAACTTATGCCATCAACTCCAAGATGGGTAGTTTCCAATGGAATTGGAGTCACTCTAAGTCATGTCTATGATGATTGAAGGATTTTCTGAATCCCAAACACAAATAAAATGCACAGAGTTGTTGCTCTGTTTCCCAATCAACTGGAAATATCAAAATAAAATGCGGAATAACAAAACAAATTGATTGGAGATACACAATTGTTTATGCAAGCTTTTTTTTGTTCTATTAAACTAGAAAGTAACATTTACAAAATAATTTCTAAACTTGAAACTACAAACTACTTTGATAGCAATTTGGAGTTGCACACACACTTACAACAATCTGGAGCTTCTCAGAGCTCTCTCTTCTTCCTATTCATCTGGAGCTATCTGCTCTCCCTGCACACACAGAACAATCTAGAGCTATATGTTGCTCCCTGCACACACTCTGCACTTCATTCTCAAAACATTCTTTGTTGTTGTTGTTGCAACTTCTTCTTGCAACTTCACTTACTGACTATTACATTCCTTCTATTTTTCTATCTTGTCTTCTTTCAAAAATTCCCTCTCAAAATTCAAATTTACCTATCACAATAAATTCTAGAGTCGGGGGCAGAACAGGGATGAAGATCCCAAAAAAAAAAAAATTGAAGAGAGCCTCCTAATAGGTAGGTGCAATAGGGGAGTTGACGTGAGAAGGGATCAGACAAAAAAATAAATATTTCCAACACTCCCCCTTTGACTGAGTCGTTAAACAACATCATTCTTCATACAAATCAACAACACCTAAATTTCTTCTTAGGCCTTCAAAACAATCTCTGTTCAATGGTTTGGTAAAAATATCTACAAGTTGTTGCTCAGACCTACAAATTTTCATTTTGATTTCACTTTTCTCAACTAATTCTCTTATGAAATGATACCTAATTTCAATGTGCTTGTGTCTTCCATGAAAAACCAAATTCTTTGTCAAAGCAATTGATGAAACATTGTCACAAACTATAGTTGTTCCAGTTGTTCCATTCTTTTGTTCTTCCTTCAAGTCTGCTAAAGTCCTCCTTAGCCAAATAGCTTGGCACGCAACTGCATTTTCTACTATATACTTAGCCTCAGTTGTAGATAGGGAAACTATGGGTTGTTTCTTGGAAGTCCGTGAAATAACTCTTGATTCCAAGTGAAACACATATCCATATGTGCTCTTTCTATCATCCAATCTCCCCAGGCCCAATCACTATCTGTGTAACCAACCAGCCCAAAATCATTTGCTACACTATACAAAATGGCATATCCTTTGGTTTCGTTCACATACCTCAGGATTATTTTACCTACTCTCCAATGTGACTCTTTTAGAGTCTCCATAAATCTGGAAATTAGACTTACACTATGCATTATATTAGGCCTAGTTGTTAAATACATCAAACTTCCAACCAAATTCTTATACATGGTTGGATTAACATTACTGCTACAATCTTCCTTGCTTAACCTCAAACCTATGGTTGTTGGTGTAGGGGCAGGCTTGCTATCTTGCATCCTAAACCTCTTCAAATTCTCTGCTGCATACTTTGCTTGAGAGATAAAAATGCCATCATGCATTTGTTTTACTTCTATGCCTAGAAAATACCTCAAGATACCTAAGTTTTTCATTTCAAATTATATTTTCATGGTCTCTTTAAAATTAGCAATAAGGAAATCATCATCCCCAGTGAAAACTAAATCATCAACATACAAGACAACAATTAAAATCTTACCATCAGCTTCCTTGATGTAAAGAGTGGGCTCACCATCACTTTTGTTAAAGTCATTTCTCAACAAATATGAGTCAATCCTATTGTACCATGCCTTTGGTGCTTGCTTCAACCCATAAATAGCTTTCTTCAACCTATATACCTTGTTTTCTTGAGCTAGAACTTCATAACCAGGTGGCTGCTCCACATACACTTCATCTTTCAGCACTCCATTTAAGAAGGTGGACTTCACATTCATTCAAAATACTTTTTATTTGTGTTGGGTTGCAATTTCTATGACTTCCCACATGGTTTCCATCCTTGCAACTGAAGCATATGTCTCATCATAATCTCTCCCAAACTATTGTTTGTATCCCTTCACAACTAATATTTCTTTGTGCCTCTCTATTCTTCCATCAGCATTACTTTTGGTATTATAGACCCATTTCACTCCAATTACTTGCTTGTTGGAAGGAAAATCAGTTAGCTCCCATGTTCTATTCCTCTCTATTACATCTATCTCCTCATCCTTAGCTTCACACCATTTCTTTTCTTTCACAGCATCTTCAAAATAAATTGGATCACTATGAGAAAATAATGCAAAATTCATACTTTCATCATACCTTTCATTTTGGTAGATCTCCCTTAGACTCTTCGTTTTTCTTGGCATTAGAGAGGTAAGAACGGGGTCTGAACTTTCACTACTATTGTTGTTTTGCTGAGTAGACCCTACTTATGCATTGGTTTGGAGCAGTCTGAAGCTATTAGGAGATATTGGGTGCTCCATAACATCATCTTGATGCACTTCATATTTTTTTCTTCATCAACTGGAGTTGTTAGGAGCTATACGGAGATGTCAGTATCTATCAAACCATCCCATGATTCATCCTCTAAGAACTCCACATCTCTACTAGTAACTATTTTCTTGGTGATTGGGCTATATAGCGTGTAGGCTTTGGACTCTTCACTATATCTCATGAAGATGCACTTCTCACCCTTGTCATCCAACTTTTGCCTCTTCTCTTTTGGCACAAGTGCATATGCCACACACCCGAACACTCTCAAGTGCTCAACCTTCCACTTTCATTTTGTCCATGCCTCTTGTGGAATCTTGTCACAAACTACCTTTGTAGGACTTCTATTTATCAAATATATTGTTGTTGCTACAACTTCACCCCAAAATTCATTTGGGAGTCTCTTGGCTTTAAGCATACTTCTTTCCATCTCCACAGTGGTTCTTTTTTCCTCTCAATCACTCAATTTTGCTACGGAGTATAGGCTATTGTTAACTCCTTCTTAATGCCATGTTGCTTGCAAAAATTCACAAATTGATTGGAGGTATACTCTCACCCTCTATCTAACCTTAGGACCTTGATGAAATGTCCACTCTCCTTTTTAGCTTGGGCCTTAAACACTTCAAACTTGTCAAATGCTTCAAATTTATTTTGTAATAAATAGACCCATGTCTTATGGCTGTAATTATCTATGAAGGTCATAAAATATTGTCTCTTACCAATAGAAATTATTTGCATAAGGCCATACAAATCAATATGCACCAACTCCAATGCTGCTCTTTCCCTTCTAGAATTTCCTGATTGAAAGGGTTGGCTATGTTGCTTGCCTAAAATGCAGGCTTCACATCTACCACTAGGCTCTACAATGATTGGAAAACCTCTAACCATACCCTTCTTTGACAAAATTTTCAAACCAGCATAGCCTAAGTGTCCATACTTGAGATGCCAAAGTTTAGAAGGGTCTTGAATGACTCTCTTGAAGGCTGCTTGTTGTTGTACTATGATACATTTTCCATGTCTGGGGGTTGCAATTGTGGACTAAGCTGAGAAAAAGTCTCTAACCTCAAAGGAAGCATTATGTTCTTTGTCGTTGGCACTGTTGCAACTATTTTCTTACTTCCATCCTTCTCATAAATGATGCATTATTCTTTTCCATCAACACTTTGTATCCTTTTTGGATTAGTTTTCCAATAATCATGAGATTGTGTTTTATACCAAGGGGAAAATATACATTTTCAATCTCCTTCTTCTTGCCTGGCTTGGTGCAAAACATAATAGACCCCTTTCCCACAACTAGAACTATTTCATTGTTCCCCATTTTTATTTTAGACTTGACATTTTTATCAATGAAATAAAATAAACTCTCATTACCATTCATGTGGTTGCTAAATCCACTATCTAAAAACCACACTTCATCACTGCCTTGCTCAGCAATGTTGCACATGATGAAAGCCTTTTGCTAATTACTTTCAACCACTTTTTCATCAGCCACATTTGCACTTTACTTGGACTAATCGCGTTGCCTTTTCCAGCACTCACTTGCATAATGACCAAACTTATGGCAATAATAGCATTCAACATTGCTCTTCTCAAACTTTTGACTTGAATTGTTCTTCTTGGCTTGCTCAGAGCTAGATTGAGAATTGCTTGCTCCCTCTTAGTTGTGTGCTTATCCTGGGCTATCTTCTCCAATACTTCCACATCCAAATCTACCTCTACCTCTACCTCTTGAGCTTCGTTTGAAGTTGTTTCTACCTCTCCCCCTACCTCTTTTGTTGGCTTGAGTTTTGAAATTTTGCTCATGGGAAGAATTTTCAAACATATTTAGGCATTGCTCATGGGTTTGTAGGGAACCCATCAACTCATCAACAATCAATGTTGAGAGGTCCTTTGCCTCTTCAATGGCAATCACTACTGCATCAAACTTTGAGCGTAGACTTTTGAGGATTTTCTCCACAATCCTCTACTCTTCCACGGCTTCTCCATTCATCCTCAACTAGTTTATCAAATTAGAGATTCTTGTGTGAAAATTTGAGATAGACTCACTATCCTTCATTTGGAGAGTCTCAAAATCTCTTCGAAACATCTGGAGCTTCACCAATCTAACTTTATCAGTCCCTTTGTAACTAGTTTGGAGGATTTCCCAAGCTTCCTTTGCATAGTTAGTTGTTGTTCTAGGAAAAATGGCCTCTATCAAGGCTGCATCAATTAGACTCAATGTTTTTGCATCTTTCCTCCTTGTCTCCTTCAACTGGGTCTTCTAATTGTTTGTGAGGATTGCATATGTTGCTAGATTAGTCATATCATTGAACCCACTAATCACAAACTCCCACAAATCATTTGCAACCATTATGATCTTCATTTTCTTTTCCCAAACATCATAGTTTTGTCCATTGAATGGTGGTGGTTTCTGCCAATTCTTACTCCCTTCTCCAACCATGTCTCCAACAAAACAAACTTTAAACACCTAGAAAATAAATTCCCAACTCACTCAAGACTTAGGGCCTTCTAGCTCTGATACCAATCTGAAGGATTTTATGAATCCCAAACACAAATAAAATGCACATATTTGTTGCTTTGTTTCCCAATCAATTGGGAATACCAAAATTAAATGTGGAATAACAAAACAAATTGATTGGAGACATGTAGTTGTTTATGAAAACTTTTGTTTGTTCTATTAAACCAGAAAATAACATTTACAAAATGATTTCTAAACTTGAAACTACAAAATACTTTGACAGCAATCTGGAGCTACACACACACACAACAATCTAGAGCTTCTTAGAGCTCTCTCTCTTCTTCATGTTCGTCTAGAGCTATTTGTTGCTCCCTACACACACAGAACAATTTGGAGCTATCTGCTACTCCCTGCACATACTGTGCACTTCATTCTCAAAATATTCTTTGTTGTTTGTTGCAACTTCTTCTTGCAACTTCACTTACTGACTATTGCATTCCTTCTATTTGTCTATTCTTGTCTTCTTTCAAAAATTCCCTCTCAAAATTCAAATTTACCTAACACAATAAATTATGGATGTAGGGGCAGAATAGGGATGAAGATCCCAAAAAAAAATTCGTTGAAGAGAGCCTCCTGATAGGTAGGTGCAACAAGGGAGTTGACATGAGAAAGGCTCAACAAAAAATTAAATATTTCCAACAATGATGAGAGTGCACACTAGTCACCTGCATGATCCTTTAAGAAAAAGTTACATACCGCTGTCATGGAATGCTTGAATACAAATTAATTTAGATGTTACTAGGGGCCTTGAGTATATTCATGACCATACAAAGGATCATTATGTTCACTAAGATATCGGAACAAGCAATATTTTTCTTGACAACTTTTCAGGGTAGCGAACATTTGTGGCACTAAGTATCCAAATTATAGTTAAGATGAAAAGGCATTTAAAAACTCATATGAGTGCATACACAACGTGGGAGCATGGACTAAGTGATTCAACTATTCTATACAAATATTCAAATAATTTTCCATCACATGGTTAAAGGATGTGCACAAATGAAACTTATTGAAATTATCTTTAAATTTATTTAGGAAAGTTCCTTTGGTAGGCATGAAACAGAAATTCATGACTTATGCCATCATATTTCTCTCAGTTTGTGTCAAAATGAGATCTTTAGATTTAATCATTTGGTGGAGTCAAGAAGAAGTGAACACTATCCTTAGTGTAAGGATGGAAAAGCATTTATCCACTTTTAATGTGCATTCACAAAAGTTATTGAACACAATGATTTAAACAACATCAATAAATGGGGTGTAGAATTGATGTAACCAATATCACTAAGTGGCCATCCAATGCAAAGATTGAGCACATGTAGGGTAGAAGTTCTAGTGGCATGGAAGATTTTCTCTGGAACAACAATTCACAAAGCATTAAGAAACTTTTAAATATAAATATAGAATGCACATGGTGGATTTTTACATTGTTCAAGGAAGCCAATGAGTTACGTTCCTCCAAGTTCTCACTACAAGACCAAAGATGTCGTCTCATATCCATATCAAGTGTGGATAATCCTATGTCAAATAATTTATCAAGGTGAGGAAAGGTTAGAGTCAGTTGGTAAAATAATATCAAAGCTTACAAGAACTTCCAAAGTTCCATTTGAGTTTCATGCTATACTAGTGATGGGTGTCAATGCTTAGATTCATATACTTGAAGTTCGACTTGAAGATGCTTTGATCTTGAGTTCTATGTCCAATTGCATTATTTTCATCAAGATGGAATATTATGGACGGTAAAATATAATTAAGGCCAAGTAGCTATTGAATGGATTGCAAGAAGATATGTTGCCCGCCTCAACTAAAACTTGTTCTTCATTCCAAAAGTTACAAAGTTTCTATATACCTTTTTTGTAAAAGTGACTTATGTCACTTATTGTAACTAGAAGTTAGAAAATGAACTTTTTTTTTTAAAGGTGATGTAAAATATAACCAAATAAGGTTTATTATTTTCAAAACTATTGTATTTCAAAAGGGTAGTTAGGGGGTAGTTATAAAGTGGTTACTAGGTAGTTATCAAGAGAGAATCCTATAAATACAAGGCTCTTGCTAATGTAAAGGGGAGACTTTTTGCAAGAGGGGAAAATTTTGAGAACTATTCAGAGATTGTATCAAGACTTTTTGGATTGTATAGAAGAGTTTTTGGAATTGTTTAATTTCAAGGAGATAATGAAGAATGTTTGTGGTTTGTATGTTCTAAATGTATTCATGTGTTATCGTTATTGATTTCTCATATGTTAAATCAGTGACCCTTCTATGTGAATGCGCAAACCATTGGTAATCTATGTAATTGATGTAATGAAAAATGTTTGTATCTTGGTATTTTGGTTTGAATGTGTTGAAGTGGCTGATTTCTTCATATGTTGAGGTTTTTCATCTCTCTTTCATCGTTATTGCATATCAAAACATGCTTTGTGCTTAAACCCCTTTGTAATTTGTCATATCCATTGTGAAATCTCAGTCGTTATTCATATGTCTATTGTTGGGGTTTCTATTTGTCATTTTTTGTTATTTTTTCATTTTCTCCTTTATGTACTTTCAGGTTAAAAGTACACAAAAACTACAAATAACCTATCATACAAGGGAGCTACCCCTCTCAAACTTAGAGGAAGAAGCAGATTCACAAGCAATCTCTCCAATTGTTGGTTTGTTATTGCCACTTTCCATTGGGCGAGTCAAATATCATTTCAAGTGTCAATTTGATTACCAAAAAGCTTCATGTCAAGTGTTGTAGTTTCTCGCTAACCTCGAACACTAGGGGAATCTTCAATATCCACCTACTCAACCTCTATGGCCTCTATAGTATACTTTTTCATGCAAATCTATAAAAATTTCAAATTTTTTTATCTTGCGTTTGCATCTTCTTTTCTACTTTAGTGTGGCTGATTTTTCTTAAAAAATTCAGCTCACTAAAGTGGGATCAAAATGTAGTGTCAAAATTACACCCTGTGGCAGTTTAACACTTGCACAAATAGCATGTTGCATTTATGGCACCTTTCCACATTAATGACAAAACCTTATGAGTCAAAATCTCACTATTTCAACTCCATAAGAGACAATGAAGAAGTGTTAGCAGTCTGACACCTCATTTCTCATTAAGTTTTGAGTTGGACACCTGCATTACGAGTAGATGTATGTGCAATGCACTAGCATCCCGGAACTTTCCAAGTTTCAAATGAGGAAATCTCATGACCTTTTCCTATGACACACATAATTGTGACAGAATTGTGAGTGTAACGGCTCTTCCCACCCATGCAACCTCACAAAACTCTTATTTTCTCTCATTCTTTCACTCATTCTCACTCTCTTTCACTTGCTCTTTCTCTCTTGCTCTATTCCCTTCTACATCTCTTCTTTGCAATGAAGCTCTACCGGATTCTCATCTCGTCAAAAACCAAGGCTCTCTTGCAAGAAAAAAATGTCTCATTTATCAAGCCGAGAGAGAGCCATAGATAGTTGGTAACGCTCTCTTGTTTACTTGTCTCATATATTTGCAAATATATACTTGTCTACTTTATTCATGATAAGGGATCTCCTCCATAGTGGGGTTTATTTCTATCACACATTTTGTCCATTAAATTTTATGTCTCATCTTTTTCTATCTATCTGGTCATTCATGGAGATGGAAACACCAAAATAGAGGTTTGACTGAGGAAAGCCCCGAAATAGCCCCAGCATTTTTTTGTCCTTTTTGTGTGCAAGTTTCTAGATTTGAAGAACTAGGTACTTGCAAATCTCATGTTTTTACCTCCTAGTCTAACAAGGATGACAATGCAGGGTGCAAACGTCCCTATGACATGTTTTCATCCGTTAGTCGTGACTCTATCCTTCCAAGGGTAGAATCTATAAGTCTTAATCTTTATGTTCCTATAATTTGTATTTTGAAATTTTCTACCAAATTTTGTTAATTTGTAGTTTTATCATCCTAGCCTAGCATTTTATTTATTTAATTATTGCAATATTCCCTATTTCACATTTTGTCACTTGAGCTTGTACTTTGAGGTAATCAAGGGATATTCACTCCCTGTAGACTCTTCTTTGTCCTAGAGACTCGAGAGTAGTGAATCCCCTCATTTACATTATTTTTGTCACCTAATGGTGTTTCATCATGACCATTGTAGGATCTCCTCCTTCACTGAATGTATGTTCTACCTCCTCTCCCTTGGGTTTCACCTCCATAGTGGACTGTCCCATAGGATATATCCTTAGCATTCCCCATATTATGTTGAACTCTCCTATGGTATATAATTTTTTGCATTCCATGTATCCATCTACTATTTTGACATGTTTTTCCCACATATTTTTCTTATGTGATGAAGGATTCCAAATATCTAGTTGATCTTCATGAATATACCATTGAGTTGGAAATAAATCATCACAATTCATTTGACACCTTCACACATCCATGATAGGATGGTTGGAATGATTTTCCTCCATAATAAAATATTTCCACTAAAATCACCATGTTGGGAAATCCTCTCAAAATGTATCAATTTAGTGTAGTCTATAACTTTAAAAATCAAAATTAACACTATTAAAATAATATAATAGTTGTGGGTATGATAGACCTGCGCAAAAATCAACTAGATGGTTATTTTATGAGTGGTATAAATTCATACATAAGGGTAAACCCACAAAACTGGTTTACAATTCCATTGAGGAAGGAAAAATGCATTTTCGAATGGAAAACACTTTAGGGGATTCGCTAAAACTAGGAGGGTTCGCTAGAACCCCCTAAAGGGTTCTGTGAACCATGATTCCCAACCTGCACAAACACAACAAACAATAAATATATTAGATCAAATGCAAGATTAGAATCGTGATTCCTCAAGAAATTCATTTGAATGCAAAAGAAGAGGAATGAAATGAACACAACAAACTTGAAACAAAAATATCAAATCCTATTCTAAAACAAAGCAAACTCTTAATCTCTTGAGGGATTTGGTGCCAATTTGATGTGAAAATTGGCCCTTTCCCAACTCTAGTGATGTGATGAAGATACTTTAAGGATGGATGCTTGTAGTGATGACTTCAATGGAGCTCCATGTTGAAAATCTACAAAAAGCCTAACTATGCTTGGATGAAATTGATGATAAGTTGCTATGGATTTGAGTATAATAACTTTGCATGAATTGTGGATGATCAAATGAGGAATAAAGCCTCTTATTTATAGAAAATCAAGTTGAAGAGATGTCCAAAATGGAACAATGTGGGACTAACATTTAACCAATGGCAAGGTGCCACTTGTCCAAATGTGAATGGAGGAAGCTTGAGCACATTTTGATCAATGTCCAAGTTTGAAATTTGAATTTGATGAAGTGACATGTTTAGGGGGGATGAAGGATGAGTTGAATGCCAAGTTGACTTGTGTAAGAGACATGTAAGAGCTCATAAATGCTTTGTTGGATGGACAAGTCATTTTGGGGGGAGATTTCAAATTTGGAGGAATATTCCCTTTTTGATGCCATTTTGAAAGTAAATAGGGAATTATTAAATCAACTAAATGATTTAATTGTGCAAGTTGCAAAATCTAGAGGATTGGAGTGATTAGGATTAAATTAATCAAGATTTGATTAATTTAATAGGAGATTAGGTGATTTCTACTTTTGACTTAGATTTTTGGATTAATTTAAATAAAAAAGAGAGGAATAATGATTTAGATTTAATTAAATAATTTTTTTGATTTATTTAACTAAAGAGGGATGATGTTGGATTAAATTAAACAAAGATTGATTTAATTTAATAGAATGACTTTAGAGATTTAATTAAATAAAATGGATTATTTAATTAAAAGGGGGATTACATAATTAATTAAATAAAATTAATTTATTTAATAGGAGATGATGACTTAATTAGATAAATGATTATTTATTTAATTAAGGGACGAATAGTGATGATAAGTTGAAGAGTGATTCAGGAAAAAACAATGTTAGTTAATCGGGATCAAGTGCACAAGATCAATCAATATATTTTACGTGTCTACATTTTTCCCCTCTTTGAAGCAATATACCTGTTGTGTTGGTTCAAAGAATAAACTATCTCGATCAAAATTCAAAAATTCTTTGATTTTTTTCAAATGCCCCACTGTTGCCCCAGCAGAAAGAATTACGCTGGTACACTGCCCCCTTGAGAGATCGAGCAGAAATGTTCAATTTGAGGGTCAATCTCATGACAAAGAGGTTCAAGATTAGTTCAGCTTGAATGTTTGATGTAGATAGATTTGATGATGTAGAAATTCATCGGCCATGGGTAGCCTTATACCTATTTTGATATATTACACACACTTGATCCTGATTTTGTACCATGACAGTTACACTATTGATGATATAAATGAGATGATTATGATGTTTATATATAATGGATGATATGATGATGCATGGATGATATGGATGCACATGATATGATATGATGATGCTTTTATGATTATGCAATGGATGATAAATTTATGGTTTATGAGATGCCTAGAATAACCAATCTATATTATGCAATGATGGCAATGAAAGCATGTGGTATGATTAATGATTTCTATATGATATGATAAGCATTATGCAATATGCTGATGGTTTGTGGATGCAAGATAGATGCAATGGTGATGATTTATGATTAACCGTCATGGTACCACATTAGCGCGGAAAAGCAAGAGAGAACAAAACAAGAGATTCCAACAAGACATGAGATGATGATGATGATGATGATGATGATTACTTTCTGAGGAGTTGGGATTTTCAAAGGGCCAATTACCTTATGTTTGATAACACACATAAGCACGATGCATCAAGGTATAAAGAACCAAGATGGTGTTGCACCTAGTGTGATGGACTTTGACTCGACAAACAGATAGGAGTATTCTTGTTCACACCTAACAAACAGAAACCTTGCTAGGATGTACCTAACAAAGCAAGTATTCGCCAAGTTATATTACAAGAATGTCCAACAAGCACAGCAGACAAAAGATAATGATCGTTTCCCCACTCCTTTCTCTCTAAATAATTTTGATTAGACATCATCGAGAGGTCATTGGAGTGAGTGCAATAAGATAAATCAAAAAGAAAAGATCAAGTACACAAACAAGTCAATGTTCTTCATACCGCTAGCCAAGGGGATGTGTTTTGATAGGATAAGAATCCAAAGTGATATCCAAAATGATGCCCACTGTTGGAATGATATATCCTAGGACATGCATTGTATAGGATGATGATGGGTTGATAAGTTGTTTGATAGGATTTTGATATAAAGTCGATTGACATGTTTGAAAATAATCAAGAGTTTGATTTTGCATTTAAAGGTTTGTTGTTTCAATTTTGATTTTATGTTTGAAGTTCGCTTTTGTTGATTGTTGTGGTTGTTTCTATTTGTTTTTCCAAAGGATGAGTGTGATGATTGTTTTTATTATGGATGATTGATTATTGTGGGTGATTGTGAAACGAGATGGATGGATTTTTCAAATATTTGGATGTTTTTGATCTTTTTGAAATATATTGAGGCTGGTTTTGGTATTTTTGGGTTATTTGAATGTTTTTGGATTTTATGAGCCTTTATGAATGTTTTTGGATTTTGTGTCTTGGAGGCTGATCAAAGATTAGCCTTGCCTACATTTAAGCTCAAAGATGACGTAGTTCAGATCTAGTGTTTTTTACGCTTTTTTGACCTTTTTTTTAACCTATTTTTGGATTTTTATTTTCTGATATTTTTGGATTTTCGCGTGATTTTGATGATTTGGATATGGATATGCATGATGATATTAGTGTTCTGTTTGGGATTTTGTTGAAAATCAAGCTACGGTTGGTTGATCAAATTGATGGATTGATGATGATAACATTGTTGAGGATACACAACAGTGCAAGGATAGTGTTAAGCAACACAAGGATTAGGATGGATATCCTAAGATGATGATGGATTGATGATGATAACATTGTCAAGGATACACAACAATGCAAGGATAGTGTTAAGCAACACAAGGATTGGGAAGGATATCCCGAGATGATGATTTTTTTATTGGATTTGGTTGATCAGGATTGTGAAGCTTGATTTTGGAACAAACTTGTTTTGAATGATTTGATGTGATGTTGAAGCACATGTTAGATGCAACTGATATTGATTGTTTGGATTGATGTTCGATGAAAGATAAAACTTGATAAGGAACATCTTCTCATCAAAATGTGTCATGGGCTAGTGATTTGGATTTTGGCTTACAAATGTATTGACCAATTTGATTTCATAATGTTTGGATCACCACATAAGTTGGAAGATATAGATCAAGATTTATTCCTGAAGCAAGATGTAAATATCTTCCCCCAGTGTCTAGCAATGTCATGGATGGGTGCTTGGATAGGTGTGTGGATGGATGGATATGATAAGCACACAAAAGGATGTCAAGGATCATCTTGCGATAAGATACAGTGTTCAAATAAAGAATGCTCATTTGGATTTAATGCTTCATTGCTCAGATAATGCTAGGTAGAATAGGATCAATGAAAATGGCCCATGTCAAGATGTTTACCGTAAGCAAGCATAAAAGTGTGCACCAAACTTTTACCGAGATCAAGATAATTTGGACTATGGGTGCAGATAGATTGGATAAATGGTTCATGGATGAAATGGATTTATTATGGATGAGATGGATGGAATGTTGGATTTATTATGGATAGGATAAGATGCTTTCACCTGAACTAGCGCACGTAGATGTTCGATTCTACACATGATGCATGTTTGTCAGGTTTTCATCATGGTACTTTCCCAAAGCGCCATCGAAGTGGTTTGAGCTAGAGGACAATTTTTTCCTTTACTATTTTAAATCCATTTTCTATTTTTTTTTTGGATTTTTGATATTTTTTAATTTTTTAATTTTTTTTGAAAGATTTTAAGCTCATGCTAAACCACCTGGTGGTGTTGATGCAGATATACCTATCATAATGTGCCATCAATATCCTGCCTGTAGAAATTGTTTTATAAGATATGTGCACTTGAATACAAATTTTGAGATTCCTAATCTACTTCGTTGATACCGGAGTTGACTTTTTCTTAGTGCACACATTGCGATAAAGTGCCTTCTAAATCCTTATGATAAAGGGTTGTTGTCAATACATGGTCAATGTGAGAATTGGTTATCATATGTGGAGGCGTGGATGGAGTGTCTTTAGGGATAGGCGATGGATTGGTTGATAGTTTGGAACCTTTGACTCTCCAAACTTAGGAAGATGAGAAATGATGGGTGGATATGGAAGTGTGCATGTAATTAGGACCAACTGCTTCATATAATTTGTACGTCACTTGAGAAGCCCACTTTTTCTTTTGTGGACATCTTTGATGGATACTTTTCCCTTTGTTATTTTTCCCCATAGTTTCTTTGACTAATGGAGTTTGATAGGGATAATATTTCTTTGTATTTTTTGGTATCCATGTGTATTTTATTTTTCCACTATATTTTTCAGCTCCTTTTGCTTTGATAATGTTCTTCGTGTTTTGATTCAAATCTTTCTTTTGATGTTGGTCCCAATTTATGGATGGGATGATGGGTGGATGAAGATTCGTGACATGGCTAGTTGTAGTATTGACATCGGTTTCATCATAAGGATTCTTTGTGCTTCCTATGTTGACGTTTGCTTGAGATGAACTTTCCCCCAGTATTGTGGAAGTAGTACCTTCATGCTTTGATTTTGCTTGTTCTGAGAGCTCTTGTTTAGAATGCATTCTCTAATAAATGACCACTACATATGATATTTCGATTGAAAGCTCTACTGACTCCAGAATATCATATTCTATCTAACTGGTTTCCTTGAGTGGAAAACACTAGATATCTTCATACATGATGTCCTTAGTCTGAATTTGGGATATATTTGATCTTGATGTTGACAATTTATTTTGAATGTAGGAATTGATAACCTCCTCTTTTTTTGTAATAATGTTAGGAGTAAAGGAATCATGTTCTAAATGAAGATCATCTACATGTCCATCCACAGAAAGCATCTCATGGGTAGATGGAGAAGTATGTGTTACATGGACATGATCATTATTTGCGACATCTTGTATAGATAAGATAGTTTCCATTAGATCATTATAGTATCTTGGAGATACGAATTCTTGATCTTGATTAATTTTGGGATTGCTTTTGACACGCTTTGGATCAGTTTCTTGACATGGGTCAGTTTCAAAGGATGGGTTGCTTATAAAGGATTCTTGGATGTCCTCATTAGACATGGGGAGTGGTTCAATATCCTCTTAATATTTGAGTGGACTTGGATCAAGTGTCAAGTTCAGGATTCCTTCAGTATATGTAACCATGAGGTCGAAGGGGGTCAACATGTCTTGGAAAGGACCATTGCTAGACCTTGGTGAAAGATTTTGATCATGCTTTGGAATAAATTCTTTAGATATTTCCTCTAACTCATAAGGAAATGTAGAGACATTTTCAATATGATCATTGGTCGATGGATTGTAGATTATGTCCATGGGATCAAATAATTCTAACACTCCTTGAAATAGATCATTAAAAAAGTGGCTCTTGATGTATGGTGAGTTGATCATCAGATGGGGTGGAAACATCTTCAAGGTGCTCATTGATGGAGAGATCTTGATCATTGTTTTCAACAATTGAGGTGGAGGGATTTTCAATGTCTTCAACCATTGGGTCAAATGATGTTGACATTTCTTGAATTGGATCATTGTTGGGTATTGTTGGTGGATTTTGATCATGATTGAAAAGTGACTCTTGATGTATGTTAATTTGATTATTGGATGAGGTGGAAACATCTTCAAGGTGTTCATTGATGGATAGATCTTGATCATTGTCCCCAATAGTGATTATATTTTGATCAATAAGGTCTTGGATGAGATTTTTGAGTTGAATACAACTTGATGTTGTGTGTCCCTTTGTTTTGTGGAAATCACAATGGTGCTCCTCGTTATACCCTGGTAGTTTAACTAGGGGTTCTTGATAGTTCCCATAGATAGGGAGCTTGATGATATTTTCTTGTACTAATTGTTGTAGGAATAATTCGATTGGTCTCCCAAGTGGTGTGTATTTTTGTTTGTTATTTTGTGAGATTTGTACTTGACCTTGTGGTGATTTATTTTTGAGATGTGGTGATTGATCTTTGAAATGTGGTGATTGATCTTCGAGATGGGGTAATTGGGTTTGTTGTTGATGTTGATCTTGATATCTAACCTCTTGACATTGGAGATTTTTTTCTTATGCGGTTGTGGACACAACTCAACGCTTTGATGGCATGGTTCAACCAAAGGAAGAGTGTACTAATTTTGGAGTGAAGATATCTCTTGGCTCAATAATTCAATTAGTTTTGCATGTGAAGCAAGTTGTTCTAGCTAAATTTGATCTTGATTTTGAATTTGACTCCCTTGATTTGGCTTTTGTTCAAACAGATTTGGTATGTACACTTGTGATGTTTGCATGGGATCATGGAAAAATTGATTTTGGACAATGTTCTGACTTGGGATGATGTTCAGATTTGGCATTATGGGTTGAAATTGAACATTATTGATGTTGGGAATCACATTTCCTTGATTTAGGTAACTTTGATTTTGCATGGTGTTAACTTGACTTGGAGTCGTTAACATCTTGTTTGGACTTTGAACAATATTCCTATGATTTGCAAACATATCCATCCCAAATTTTACCAAGTTTGGATTCAAAATGTTCGTGTTTTGTAAAGTTATACTTGGTACATTCACATTTGGCATGTAGGGATTTCATGGGATGATGTTGTTCATTTGAAGGCTCATGCATTGAGTGTTTGGTTGATTGATTTGTAGGTTTGGACTTGGATTTAAATATACCATCGAGAAAGGTGTTCCAAATTTTTGACTAGGCATACTCACATTTGTTGTACCATTGAGGTTTGTAGGAGATAATGATCCCATGTACGGATTGTATAAATGTGAGTTTTGAAAATCAATTGGCATTGTGAAGCTTTGATAATTTGGTTGGTTTAGATCACTTATGATGTATGGATCAAGTTTATATTCCATGTTCTTCTCGTGTTTTGACTTTTTTGCAAAAGTGACCTCTAAGGTGTTTAAGACCAATGATGAGATGAATGATGAAAAGGGTGAATGGTATGGGTGTTGAATGTTTAGGAACTTTGGATCAATGCTAGACTTAGGGTTTGATTTTGATTGGTTTGATTGGATTTGGATAATGGACTTGTAAACCCTAAGATGTTAGATGTGATCTTAGGATGAACTTGTTCAAAGGATTGCTAATTCAATTAAATGTATGAGAAAGGATGCATTCCCATACACCTAACTAAATAAGGTGATTTTGATTTTGATGATTTACCCAAGTCTAGAATGATGTTTCCAAAGATCTTTTGTGGTATGGAGATGATAAATGTTTGGGGTGGATGAAGTGTTTGATTTGATCCTAAATGAACCTAGGAAGGACTTCTTTACAAGGCCAAGGTTTTGAAGAACATGTTTTTCCCTTCAAACCAAAAGATCAATGTTTGCTCAAAAGACCATAAGACAAAAGATACACAAGCACATGTGTGGGGTTCAATTGATTTCATCTTGATTAGTGAATTTCTTTTACCACGAACACTTTCTTGATTATATTTTCAAACTAAACGTCCAATGTCCTAACTTCTTTTCATCCCACAAAGTGCTATGTGGAATTCAAGGAAATCAAGGCAATGGTTACCCAATGTTGACCTTGGTAGAAGCAAATTAATATGTCAACCCAATTACTTAGAAACCTCTAAGGACATAATCCCTAGGGTATGCAATAGTTCTTGGGTTTTGTCAAAGGTATTTTCTCTAACTAAGGGGTTTGAAATTTTGATGTTCCTATTGAATGTGTGTTTCCCAATGTTTTTGAAAAAGCAAGTGTTTTGATACCAAGAACATGCACAACCCTATGGTAATGAAAGACTTTACTTGTTGAGTTCCCACTTGGACAAGTCCAGCTACGCCTACTCTTAGTGAATGATTAGATGCTTGACCCCACTGGCTCCCCTCAACGGCACTCACTTATATGGGGTAGCCAAGCATCAACACCCATGAAACTCCCATGGAATGCTTTTCATTTCTACTAAGAGTCGTAAAAATGTGGGACAGCTTCAAAACAACCATTCTTGCACCAACAAATAGATCAAGGATTTTGGCCTTTTCTAAACAAGGGTTTTAATTCGGACTTTCCATTCGTAGGAGTTTACCCATCGAGGCGAGAGACCATTGTTTCCCTTCTCATCGAAGCCAACCGCATGATACTGGCATTTATTCCCATACCCACATTTATATCCCAGTTGGAAATACTCTTGGGTTTAGAGTATTACCGGTTGAGTTGTTCCCTTGGGTGAGTACTTTTTCCCCAAGGCAGACCCTCGAAGATAAAAAAAAAGTAAGCAAACATATTTGTAGTTCGATCAACCTTCGTTTAGAAACAAAGGGAGAACACACGCAATATGTTCCACTCACACTCGCAAAGATTTGTTTAATTTTAATCCCAAAATGAAGTGTGAAGAAAATCACTTACACAACCTAATATCACCAAAAGCCTTTCGATTCTCAAGATTGTCGTGAGGCGCGAGAGAAGTGCATACGTCTTTTGATGATATTACTTTGTGTAAATAATTACAAAACAATGAGAACACTTTTTCATTTTAAGTCCACAAAGAAAAAGTGAATTCTTTTTAGTGCACCAAAAGAAGTGTGAGATTTGATTGTTCAATTGTTAACCTTAAACAAAATCTAGTAAATTTTTCTAAGATTTTTTTTAATCCCTTTGTCTTGTTCTTTTTAGAGCCAAAATTAAAATCTATTGAGTCCTAAAATCTTGAAGGGGTAAAATCCTTAGAAGTGGGATTATAATTGGTCCCCAAAGTGTTCAAAAACACTTGATACAATGATGTGATAATGATTTTTCCTTTGACTTACATGATCCATGATCCTTTAAAACCTACACCATTGGATCACTTATGAAATTCTACCCCATTTCAAAAAAAAAATCTTCGAAAAAGACCAAAAAATGACCAAGATGTGGCCATTTTAAGTTTGCATGAAAAAACAAGAAAGTCAAGCGGTTTTGTCTATGATGGCGGCTCTGTTTGGGTTTGTAGCAGCGCTATATGGCGATGTTGGAGATTCAGTGGTGCAGTTTGAAGTTTTGAGCGATGCAATTTGTTTTCAGCGGTGCAGTTTGCAATTTTGAGCCGTTATGTATAGAGCCGCTGAACTATGAGCGGTTTTATTTGCTGTAAACACCAAAAACATAAAAACCATAGAATTTTCTCAAAAAATGTGATTTGATCTTCTGGTAGGCCCTCCTTCTAGCACCAAAATGTGAACCATGATTCTCAACTTGCACAAACACAACAAACAATCAATATATTAGATCAAATGCAAGATTAGAATCATGATTCCTCAAGAAATTCATTTGAATGCAAAAGAAGAGGAATGAAATGAACACAACAAAATTGAAACAAAAATATCAAATCCTATTCTAAAACAGAGCAAACTCTTAATCTCTTGAGGGATTTGGTGTCAATTTGATGTGAAAATTGGCCCTTTCTCAACTTCAATGATGTGATGAAGATACTTGATGAAGGATGGATGCTTGTAGTGATGACTTCAATGGAGCTCCATGTTGAAAATCTGCAAAAAAACCTAACTATGCTTGGATGAAATTGATGATAAGTTGCTATGGATTTGAGTATAATAACTTTGCATGAATTGTGGATGATCAAATGAGGAATAAAGCCTCTTATTTATAGAAAATCAAGTTGAAGAGATGTCCAAAATGGAGTAATGTGGGACTAACGTTCAACCAATGGCAAGGTGCCACTTGTCCAAATGTGAATGGAGGAAGCTTGAGCACATTTTGATCAATGTGCAAGTTTGAAATTTGAATTTGATGAAGTGACATGTTTAGGGGGGATGAAGGATGAGTTGAATGCCAAGTTGACTTGTGTAAGAGACATGTAAGAGCTCATAGATGCTTTGTTGGATGGACAAGTCAATTTGGGGGGAGATTTCAAATTTGGAGGAATATTCCCTTTTTGATGCCATTTTGAAAGTAAATAGGGAATTATTAAATCAACTAAATGATTTAATTGTGCAAGTTGCAAAATCTAGAGGATTGGAGTGAATAGGATTAAATTAATCAAGATTTGATTAATTTAATAGGAGATTAGGTGATTTCTACTTTTGACTTAGATTTTTGGATTAATTTAAATAAAAAAGAGAGGAATAATGATTTAGATTTAATTAAATAATTTTTTTGATTTATTTAATTAAAGAGGGATGATGTTGGATTAAATTAAACAAAGATTGATTTAATTTAATAGAATGACTTTAGAGATTTAATTAAATAAAATGGATTATTTAATTAAAAGGGGGATTACAAAATTAATTAAATAGAATTGGTTTATTTAATTAACAAGAGATGACTTAATTAGATAAATGATTATTTATTTAATTAAGGGATGAATAGTGATGATAAGTTGAAGAGGTGATTTAGGACAAAACAATGTTAGTTAATCGGGATCAAGTGCACAAGATCAATCAATATATTTTACGTGTCTATAGGTTCGATAGAACCAAGGGGTTCGCTAGAACTAGGGTGGTTCGAGCAAACCCCCCTTCTCCCCCTCTGGCACCAAAAATCTCCAGAATTTTTCCCTTCAAAGCTCGAGTTAAGGATGAAAATGGAGACTTCACAGACCCAACTAGATGATGGTATTCCTTAGAATGAGCTATCCAACAAATAGAATATTAATATGTTTTTTTTTAGTTTGATTAACCATAGGTTCTTCACCAAAAATCAAGCTCTTTGTTTTGCACATGTGGAAAAATAGTAGATTATCAAAAAAAATTGAAAAATATCAGTGCACTAGATATTGAAGTCCTTGATCCAACAAAAAAAAATGAATTTTGATACATACAAAAAAAGTTATATTGTATACGGCACGTATGTCTGAATTGTAATTGGTTTGGCTTCGAAACTTGATTAAGGAAAAAATATTCAATAAAACACTATGAAACCAAATGAAAGTGCTAGATATTGTAGTTACAAATCTAAATTCCAAAAAAATAGAATTTTATCCTTCATGAAAAAAAAATTGTGTTGTATATGATGAGCATCACTCCTTAAAAATGGTGTTTACTGAAAAAACTAGTTTTTGAAGGAGACGGAAAAAGAAGTGCAATCTGATTCCAAAAATTTTGAAATAAATATATTTAGAATCTATAGACAAAATTTCACAAATCACTAGTTTGCGTCATCTTCAAATTCCTCACGGTTTAGCCTCTATAGGTGCCCAAAAGTGAATATGTAGTTAGAAAAAATCAATTCAGTGTCCAGTTTGGCCAAAAATTGTAAACCAGTATTGTGGGATTACCCATAAGCTAATAACTCTCCTTTAGAAGATACCATTTGTAATATTTTTCTTCACCACAACTAGGAATCCTTGCAAAACTACTTGTGTGAATGCTAATAAAGTAATGGGGTGGTTGTTTACAATGATGACAATAGTATTAGGAATGGAAATTAGGTCCATCACTATCCTAGGAATGTTTACACTATGATATAAGAATACCACCTCATCATAACTCAACCTCCTTGTGCTTTGTTGGAGATCAATCGTTCCATCATACTCATGTTGTGCTACCCTAACATACATTAGAATTTCTCCCTAAAATCTCTCAATGGTTCCTTTGGCTCTTACTATGGAAACACCTTGCCTCCTCAACTCATGATGATATTCTCTACTCAATGGTAGCATTGAAAAATCAAGTTTCATGCATTTCCCATCCAAGGTAGACCAAGTACAACCACTAATAGATTACTCACCTTTGAATAATGTTGTAGTTATTTCCAATTGAAACTCCATGTACAAGTATTTGCATATCACATTTTCAACCAAAATGGTGACCAATCACTTTGCTCCCACGATGCTTAGAATTGAGGGTGTCATTCTTCATGGATCCTCCAACTTTCTTGTAGCTCGAAACCCACAACACCATACCAAGATTAGTCACAAAATCTTAAACATCGAAATGAAACCCATTTTTCTTACCTTCATCTAGCATAAAACATCCCACGGTGACTATCTCCATTTGGTATTTAGGTGTAGTGAAGTGATAGCTTGCATAATGTGTCCATTTTTCTTTAGTTTCCATGTTGGCCTCTCCTATATATTTCATGTGTGAACCATAAGTCTCATTTTCATGACTATAAAATACCCCATCACTGAGCTCATCGATGTTGGATCAAGCTCGAGTTCAAATGTTTCTTGGTCAACCTCTATGTAGCCAATGTGTATCATCATGAATTTTTCTTCTATTATGTTAGCAATTATCAAAAGAAGAAGGGAATTGGAAATTGTGTGGAAGATTTTTTGGAAAATCTCTCACGTTGCAGATCTTTATCAAGCATCTAATAAACTCGAGAGATCTCATCAAGAGGATGATTCAACATGTTAGTCCCATAATATAAGTC
>VDFB02073848.1:0-16463 GCA_007258455.2 Sequoia sempervirens
CCCTTTGTTTTGATCATGAGGCGGTAGAGATTGTCATTCTTTTGGCCCCGGTAGGGTACCCACATCTTCACTTTTCTTTTCATCATCGTTTCGGCTTTCTGAAGGTCTTCCACTTCCCCTTCCACTTTGACCTCCTCGTCCTTTTGCTTGCCATCAAATCTTTTGTTCAACTTCTCTTCCACCTTCAAAGCAAACTGATACACATCCTCAATGGTGGTCATTCTGACTAGGCTTAACTCCTCCTAAATGCTCGGTCATAACCCATTAAGATATCGGGCTACCTTCTCCTTATTGGCCTCTGTGTGGCCCGTTCTGATGATTATCTTGTAGAAATCTTCAGTATATTCTTTCACAGATCTGCTTCCTTGCTTCAACCCTTGCAATTTCTTCAACAGGTCTAACTCGTAGTCCACTGGTATGAACTGCTTCTTCAGTTTCTCTACCATGCAATCCCATATGGTGATATTTCTTTTTCCTCTTCAATTTCTTTCCAACTGGACCTCTTTCCACCAATTACTAGCATGGCCCTTCAGCTTCATTTTCATAAACTTAACCCGATCTGGGTCCTCTATTTCCTCATACTCAAAATATTCTTCTAGCTCGTTGATCCAGTCGATCAACTCTTCCGGGTTCAGACTTCCGGAATAACTGGGGACTTCTGCTCTGGGTCTTTTCCCGATCTTCGAAATGGCCCTTATTAGCCACATTTGGTCATGATCAATTGCTTCTTCTTCCTCTTTTGCATTTGAACCTTCTTCCTCTCCTTCATCCTCACTTTCCTCCCTCGAGTTTAACCCTCTTCTCAACTGCTCTTGCAACGCATCAATCTGTCTTTGGAGGGCTGCCAGTGCATCTCTTCCACCAGCATTTCTACTACCTTGACCACCTCTGGCACCACCATGCCTACCAGGCATCACTCTTGGAGGCATCTTTCTTGACTTCAACCCACAACCATAGTCTTGGTGTGAACTACCTCACGATCGGTGATTTGTCCACACGCTCAAGAAAACCCGCTCTGATACCACTTAATGAGGGTGCAACCTGAGACTTAGAAAATGACCCACAAACAAGAGAATAATTTTATTATTTAGAAAATGGAGCTTCTTACATGCAGAGGATCTCAAATCCCCAAGTTCTATAGCACATGCAAGTTACAGAAAGCTACAGAATAACCCTTTCGCAATATGCGAGCTTGTCCCCCAAAAAGTTACTCAAAAATTAGAAACCCGCCCATAAATAGAGCTCCTCTTTAGTTTTGAGCCAAAACAACATTCACATTTTGAGTTTAGGCGGTTTGGCACCAAAAAATTACAACTTCAAGTTCAAATTTCAAAAGAACATTTGCAATTGTATCTTCTAGAAAGTGCGCCAACTTCCCGGGGCCATAACTTTTGATCTGGGACTCCGATTCGCGAACCGTTTGAACCGTTGGAAAGGTCTTGAAATCAAGAACGCACTTTAAATTCACTACGCCAATTTTAGCAAGGTTCAAGGCCAATCCGAGAACTCTAAGTGCCTCAAATCTAACTCAGAAGATTTTCAAGTGCAAATCTAGGAAACTAAAACTGCAATATCTTTCCACCCATGAATAGAAAATAAAAACCGTAAATTGGAGATTTCATTATGAAGAAAAGGGTATACAAAAATGTAAAAACATCTAAAAACTGAGAAACTTGAAATTTAACTATTTTTGGGTGATGCAAGATTGCCCTTACACCACTAGATGCTCCTGCATCATAGTTTCATGCATCTTCCATTGGATCTCTTTGGGGGGGTCTTGGTCCTTCCAATTCATTTCTCTCTCTATTATGGGGGGAATTCTTAATTTTTGTGGGAGGGGGGTTCTTCTTCTTTGGGGGGGATTTTATATGTACATGAGTACCTAACATGACCTCATTTTCTAGGACCCATCGTATTTTAAATCCTCCTAAGTTGCACTTAATGGGGGCATTGGTGTAGGTTTTTATTTTCCTAGTATTTATTTTTCCTTAGTACTAGGTTTTTCCTACACTTTTATTAAGCTTTCTTAAGGTAATAAAGTGAGTTTACTATTTAATAACTAAGAGATAAGGAGATAAGGTGATGAGGTTTCTTCATCATAAAAGGGTGGAGCATTTACTATTTTTGGTCACTCCTTATTGGTTGGATTTTCTACCTCCATTTTCTCCTTAGTTATATATAAACTCATTACCTAGCTTTATTTTCATACTTTTGCATACTTTGGCATACATGCACATTGATGCATGTGGTCATTATTCTATAGTTTTTCTTTGAGCTCCTAATATAATCTTGTCATCTTGATATTTTCACATCTCTTGGAATTTCAGGTCCATAATTGTGTTATTTTATTTATAGTTCTATAGTTCATCTCTCTCATAAAAAGATCTTGGTTATCAAATTATTTCAAATTTCTAACAGACTTATCACAATTACTATCCCAGATGTAAGCCCATTCATGCATAGGAAATAATCTCTTTTGGGCATCACAAGACCTAATTTGCATGTAAGGAGACCATATATTCCTTCCACTATAAAGCATGAAGAGGCATAGCAAAGAATACCACTTGAAATGAACAATGTCATTATTATCCTTAATTACACACAAAGACTTATGAATTCCATCAATAATGAAGGCTCCAAAATCATAGGGTTTGTTCACATCCCTACTCTGAATACCGTTTGTTAATACCATCATATTGACTGGCATTTGAGCTTTTCCATCTATCCCCAAAACTTGGCACAGAGCAAAGTAGGTTTTGATAAAGTAATCCTCAAAGATATCATAATTGAATAGCTTCAATTCTCCACTAAAAAACCCTTTCAATTCTTTGTTATGTCGTCTAGGCCTGAAACTTGGTAGCCACTTGACTCTGTAGCTATCTCTCAATCTTTGATATTCTCTTATGAGCACTCCAAGGTCAACTATCAATTGAGCATTCTTATCCAAATTAAATACTTCACAAATATAATTACTGTCAAAGCTTTCTAGAAATAATCCTTTTGCATTACAAAATGCCCTCTTATCCAAGATATATAACTTATTTTATGGCCTTGATAAAATCAACATTGATGGAAATGTTGGGCACCACTAATCTTCCAACCCCTAGTCTCCAGATAATGCATATTGGTCCATTAGCTAGATATTTTATGAACCCTTATTTAAATAAGGTATATCCATAGATGGGAATTATGGCATCTCTGCAACAATCATTTTATCAATAACCCTATCACCCAAAATTATAGAGCCTTGAGCAATTCTAGGTCTCGTAGATGACCCAAGCAATTGTGCCATTATATCTTCATCTAAGCTCCTTTTAATTCCTCATGATGTTTTGATCATGACTACTATGGTTAGGGTTTTGTGTGGTTACAAAGATAAGGTATAGGTTTTTTAGACCTTTTACAAAATTCTTAATTTTTTTATCTAATGACTAATCCAAGGGCCTCTTCAAATTTCAATGGCTGAACGCCTTCTTTAACAATTTAGAATTAACCTTTGTGAAGACACAAATTTAATAGGAAGGAATAAAATACTCGCTTCTTTGTCACCATAATAAACACTGGAAAATATTCTAAAAACCCTCATGGAGCAATAATTCAATAAGGTCTTGACTGTAAAACTCCTTTTACAATTTGGAGAGCAAATATAAGCATAATTATGCCAAAATTTTGAAGGAAATTGGTGGGTATAGGCCAAATTTTCCATTAATACTCATATGTGTGAAGGTGTACCTTGCATGTAGTCATTCTTTAATTTTGAATGTGGGCCTTTGATCTTACAAAAATTGATGGCTATCACGACCATTTGAATTATGTTACATAAAAATAATAACATTACTTCACCATTGTACATGACATGTGTCATCATTTTGGGATTTTGTGGAAGACATGAATGAACAAATAACATTATCTTGTGAACATGTTAATTCAAGTGATATAGGGGAGATGTCCCAGTTACCGCCGCCCATCCAATTACTGCTCACTCCACCTCCCAAAAAAAAAATCACTTTGACCCATTAAAAAACTTTATTTTATCAAATAAAAAATAGCAAAAACACCAATGATTGCTCATAACACAATGTGTAATTGACCAATGTAGATATTCAGCTACACATGCATTTGTATTTATAATTCAAGTCAACTTGCATAGAAAAAGTCTCGTTTACAATTAATTTAAAACTTTTACTGTTACAAATACCCCCACTTGCAACAGGTGCCACCTCATTACATATTATTTTAATAAATACTCATGCACACTTAATGGTGCTTTACATGACAAAATCACAATCTCCTATCAACTCTATGGGATTTGAAATGTACATTCTTCCACACTCTCCCTGGCAGCTACATGTATTAACTTCATTTCCTATAGGTACCTACACAATTAAATATTGGTGTAAGGCTCCCCAAATAAACATCAAATCCAAATATAATGCAGAATTCAATCATATCATCTTTAAAAACCTACGTAACTGGAAGCTACAAATTCAAATGCTCAAAAAAATTCAAATTTGAAACACAACAACCAAATTGAATGCATTCAATTGTTAAATTCAAATTCCTAAATAAGAGGGGGAAAGCAGCCAGTGGCATTCACAATTGGTATTTGTGAACAATTATTCTCTACAAACCTCAAAGCATCGACTGGCATCCTCTGCACATTCCTCCAATATCCTAAGTTTCAGGTTGGTACTTTTTACATTCTACTTATAGTTATTTTCATGAACTTTGCATTTAACATTTATATTTATGCAGTGTCTTTTTATATGTTATAAGTAAATGAAGGTCTTTTTTGGTGACAGGTTTTTCCTTACGAACCCAATTTAGTAATTCAATAATATGTGTGTTCATTTACTATTTTTGGTCATTTCTCAGGGTTTATATTTGTCATTTATTTCATAAAAGGCTCCTTTATATTATGTGTCTCATGTTCTTTCTGCAAATCGATAAAAGCATGTTGAATCATCTATTAGACTCGTTTATATTCAAATAAGTGTACACATTAGCTTGCATTTTCACGATATATATATATATATATATATATAAAAATTGTTTGTTCATTTACTATTTTCATTTATTTCCCAGGGTTTATATTTGTCATTTATATTATTTGTCTCTTGTTCATTCAACAAATTGATATAAGCATGTTTAATCATCCGTTAGACTCCTTTATATTCAATATAACTATACACATTAGTTGGCATTTTCATTACATATGTATATATGTGTATATATGTGTATTATGTATTTAAAAACATATACACAGATATATATACATATACATACATACAAATACATACATATAAGTACATATACATACATATATATACCTATATACATACGCACACACACACACACACACATATTTATAACTCTATTTTCGTTTTACCTTTGTTTAAATACGTATCATTTGGCTTTCCAGACTAGCATTTGTTTACTACAAAATGTGTTACTATTTTTCTACTTTACATTGCACATACAACAGGCCACCATACATATATTTGTCATTTATTTCATAAAAGGCTCCTTTATATTCTGTGTCTCTTGTTCATTCAACAAATCGATATATATGTGTCTGTATCCTTTGGCTATCCATATATATCTTTACATATGTTCATTTAGCAAATCGATATATAAGTGTGTATCCTTTGGCTATCCTTTCAAAATGCAAACAATGGTACTTGCTAATCATTTTCTTCTGCATCTTTCAGGGCCTGTGGAGGGTTTATTCGCTGATTCAAAAATTATTATTGCTTGTTTATGAAATAAATCATTCCTCTTCAATGCCTTTTCGCCATGTGTTGTTTGATTTTGTCGGGTCATGGTGTTGGTTTTTTCCCACGGATTTTTTAGAGCTAAATGAATATTTCCTGCTCTTCATTTATTATACACCATATATGTGAAAACCCTTGTTTGGTTTTTTCCAAATACGTGTGCTTAAGGAATTAATCCTATTAAACCCTTGCCTAGTTTATTCAAAATCTATCTAAAAATGCACTTATATATTCCTGTGAGTAAAGAATTATTATCATGAAACCCTTGGTTACTTTTTTATGCATACTTCTAAAAACCCAAGTCTGTAATCGATCTACCTCTGTTGAGATTTCTATCCTATCGTTGTTGAATACAACACATCTCCTTTCATTTACTGTAAAATGTGTTATTAATTATTGTTAAATATTTTACCTATGTTGAAATATCACTACTTTGTATCGTATATTCTTTACTTCATAGCTTATGTTTTCATTGTATTCTTATATGTTCACACATACATATATATCTTTACATATATACATGTATGCATATAAATACATGTATATATGTGTATATATATTTTTATATGTATACACACATATATATACGTATATGTATAGATATATTTATACATGTATATGTTTAATTATATGTATACATACATATACATACATATATATATGTATATGTGTGTATGTTGCAAGTATGAATGAGTATGGTGGTGTTGTCATTAATGTTGTCATTGATGTCAACACATTATAGGTTGTTGCAGAGAAAGGAAACAAGTGATTGCAGGTTGTGTGTGTAAAGTTGAGATACTTTAGAGATGTTGTGAGTACATGGAGATATCTTTATGATGTTGCAGGTATGCTGATATGATGAGTTACCAAGTGTTTTTGAGAAAATTAATAAATAGTGAAGTCAGAGTTGTGTGTGTGTTCAAAATGTGCTCCAATTTGTGCTTCACATTTATTTTGTGTTGATCCTATGCTTTTTGTGGATTTGAAGTGTTGCTTATGGGCATACTTGGGTGATATATCCTGGATTAGAGATTTTGGTTTGATGAAGAGTGAAAGTTGTGTTCACCGGTGTGTGAACTGGTCTTGCAGAGTTGGTTGTTTATGGACTAGGAGAAATATTTTTGCTCTGTAGTCCTCTACTGGTTCATTTTAGATCTTGCAGATCTGGAAAATGTCCTTTAATGGTGTTATCTATGTTCTATCAAAGGTGTTTGTAGTTTGGTGCTCCGAAAGACAAGTTTCAGAGTTGTGTGTGGATGTACAATCCGGATGGACTAATGGAAAGTGTTTTGTGTATGAAGGTTGTTGCATTTGTTGCAGATGAATCTAAAGGAATATGAGGTATGTCCCAGTGTATGGTGAAGCATTTTATGTAGTCTACATGTTATCCTCTTGTTGCAAAAATGTGTACTTCAAAGTTCATTTGTGTTTTAATTAGGTTTGGATGACCTAGTGTCTACACGTCATGTAAAGGATAAGTATCAATTAAGGAAGCATGTGATTGATCTGAGATGTTGTTTTGGGTCTTGGTTAAGTGTTGGTTTGGTATGCTCTCATTCTCTTCCACTACATGAATGTTGTGTTGCCGACCTAATTTGAATTTGTAAAATGAAGAATGTGTAGCCAACCTTGGAGAAATTTTCTAAGGTTGAAATGGTATAAATACAAGTAAGAGTGTGTGAAAGTGAGTTAAGGCAACAATACTTTAATGTGTTAGACTCTGGAAAGCAGTGAGCTGATGGTGTCTGCAATTCTCTAACTAAGGCTGTGGATGTGTGTAATTTGTTGTGGTGGATTTTTATGTTATCTTTTGTATTTGTAGGCAGTGAGCCTCCCTTTTGGATAGTGAGTCCTATTTGTAGGCAGCGAGCCTTGTATTTCGGGCAGTGAGCCTCTTTATAATTGGTTTTGGAATTACTTTATATTGTGAGTTAATCCTCATCGTGGTTTTTCCTTTATTTTATTTTCCACATAAATCTGGTGTTTCTTGTGTTGATAATGCTCTCTATTATTTGCATTTCATGTTCATACTTAATTATAGAATAAAGTGGATGTGAAGTTGATAAGTGTTTGAGACTTGTGATTAAGATTGGTGACAACTGATTCACCCCCCCTCTCAGTTCTCTTGTGCCTTTCAACAATTGGTACCTATTAGAGCTTTGTTTCCTTGGAGAAGAGCTTAACCGCTTGAGGTAGATTTGATGGCACACAAATTGTCAATCCTTGTGTTTGATGGATCTAAATACAGTGACTGGAAATTGTAGATGAGAGGTTACTTGATCTCTTTTAGTTACAAGACTTGGAAAGTTGTTGAGACAAAATATGTTGCACCAACAAGTGGTCCTTCTTCTGCAAATGAGATTTCTGCCTATGAGGAAAATGAAAAAGCAAGGTATGCAATCTATAGTGCTTTATCTAAGATTGAGTAGACAAAAGTTATTTCTTTGGGCACTGCTTATGAAGTTTGGAAAAAGTTGGAAGATATTTATGAAGGAAATGATAGAGTCAAATTGTCAAAGATGCTAATAGCTAAGCGCAAATATGAGAACTTGAAAATGGAAGAAGGTGAAGATATTGCAAGCTATTTTAAGAGGGTTGATATTGCAATAAATGAAGTCAAAAATCAAGGTGGTACTCTAACAAATGAAGATGTAATGGAGAATATTTTGATGACCCTACCGGAGAGTTAT
Organism: Sequoia sempervirens; assembly: GCA_007258455.2. NCBI lineage: Eukaryota > Viridiplantae > Streptophyta > Pinopsida > Cupressales > Cupressaceae > Sequoia > Sequoia sempervirens. Next base: position 8,465 of record VDFB02073848.1, read on the forward strand.
AATGATAAAGTCTTTGCCATTGAGGAAGTATATGATCCTAAGAAGTTCACTAAAGAACAACTATTTGGCACCTTGACTGCATTTGAAATGAGGAAATTTGGAAAGGAAAAGGAGAAGACATAATCAACCTTCAAAGCCACTAAGACAAATATGATTTGGATAGTGAAGGTTCAGAGGAGTTGGAAGCAAACTTTACAAGGAAATTGAAGAAAGGTACTGGTAAGTACAAAGGTATGTTACCTTTCAAATGTTTCAGTTGTGGAAATATTGGTCACTATGCTTCAAGATGTCCAAATAGAGCTATAAACAAGAAGAGAAGAGACAATAAAGACAAAAAGGATAAGAAGTTCAATAAATTGTACTATGTTAGAGAAGATGCTAGAATTTTTGATGATGAATTTGATTTTGAGGGTGATAATGATGAATGCTTGTTTCTAGCCTTAGAGAATAAATTAATATCTACTAATCTGGAAGATGTGCAAAGGAAAGTGGTTTGGAGAACAAGAAGGAAGAGATGGAAGGTACCTTGGTTACTTCCTTTCATGCTAGACAAGATGAATACTATTGGGTGATTGACAGTGGTTTCTCAAATCACATGACCGGAGACAAAAGTAAGTTTACTAAACTTGAAAAGTATGATGGTGGATTAGTCATGTTTGGAGATGATTCTGGTGCTAAGATTGTTGGAAAAGGAACAATTAGTTTTGATGGAAAACATAGTACTGATGATGTCTATTATGTTAAGGGCTTAAGGCATAATATTTTGAATGTTGGAAAAATGTGTAGCAAAGGATTTAAGCTTGTGTTTCAGGATAATACCTATGAGATCATAAACGGGTCCAGAACTGTGGTTGCTGCAGGAAGAACATATGGAAACATTTATCAGCTTAAGGGTGTTGATGGTGAGTTCCTTGTATCTCAAGTTAATGAAAGTTGGCTATGGAACTAGAGGATCAGACATGTAAACTTTGACAATTTGATCAGGATTAGTACAAGAGAAGTTGTCTGGGATCTGCTTAAAATCACCAAGCCTACCAATACTCTTTGTAGAAGTTGTCAGTTAGGAAAACAAACAACATGCAACTTTAAAGGAAAAGAGCAATCAACTATCAAAATGCTAGAATTGATTCATACAGACCTCTATGGACCCACAAGAACAGGAAGTCTTAATGGCACCAAGTATTTCATGCTCCTTATTGATGATTATTCTAGAATGACGTGGGTTACTTTTCTCAGGGAGAAAGATCAAGATCTGGATAGATTTAAAGTGTTCAAGGAAATGGTAGAGAATGAAGTGAATATAAGAATCAAATGTTTAAGGTATGATAGAGGTGGAGAATTCACTTCCAGTGAGTTTAATACATTTTGTGAAGAGCATGGCATAAAGAGACATTTTTCTGCTCCTAGATCTCCTCAGTAGAATGGATTGTTGAGAGGAAGAATTAGACTATTCAAGAGGGTGCAAGAACTATGATGAAAGGGGGAAATTTACTTGATGTATACTTGAGAGAAGAAATCCACATTGTTGTTTATATTCTTAACGGAGTTAAGATCATAGGTAACAACACAAAGACTCCTTATGAGCTGTGGACTAGAAAAATTCCTACTGTTAAGTACTTTAAGGTGTTTGGAAGTAGATGTTATATTAAAATAGATGATGAGAACCTTGGAAAGTTTGATGCTAGATGTGATGAAGGTATTTTCCTTGGATATTCAACTAGTAGAAAAGCTTATAGATGCTTCAATAAAAGATTGTGGAAGATTGTTGAGAGTGCAAATGTAAAACTTGATGAAGATATGCATAGACCAATTGAAATAAGTGAAGTTGAACCAGATGAACCTATCTACTTACAAGTACAAGAATAGAATAAGGAAGAATATAATAGATTGAAGAAGAAGAAGAAGCTCTAAAACTTGCTCCTAATACTCCAAAATATGTACAGAAAAATCATCCTGAAGAATAGATAATTGGAGATAAAAGTAGAGGTATGAGACAGAAGCAAAGTGGTAGCGACTGAGGTAAAAATCTGTGTTTACTTTCCAAGATAGAACCTAAAACAGTGTGTGAAGCATACAAAAATGAGAATTGGGTTAGAGCAATGAAAGAGGAGTTGCAATAGATAGAGAAGAATCAGACATGGGAACTGGTTCCTGGAACTATAAACAAGAACATAATTGGTACAAAATGGGTGTTCAAGAATAAGTTGAATGAGAATGGTGAAGTTGTATGAAACAAAGCAAGACTTGTATGCAAAGGTTATTCACAGGTTGAAGGAATAGACTTTGAGGAGACATTTGGCCCAGTGGCAAGAATGGAGGCTATTCAGATGTTCTTGGCATTTCCTGCACAAAAAGATTTCAAGCTATACTAGATGGATGTTAAGTATGCATTCCTAAATGGGGAATTGGAAGAAGAGGTGTACATGGAACAATCAGAGGGATTCAGTTATTAGATCAACTGGACATGGTCTGTAAGTTGAAAAAGGCACTATATGGACTTAAACACACTCCCAGAGTATCGTATGCAAGGTTGGACAAATATTTGACACAACAAAGGTTCAACAAAGGCTCCATAGATAGTAATCTCTATTTCAAGGTTGAAGGAAACAAAATGTTGACAATAGTTGTGTATGGTGGTGATATCATCTTTGGAGGAAATGAAGGTATGTGCAAGAGATTTGCAGAAGAGATGCAAAAAGATTTTGAAATGTCTATGATTGGTGAGTTGAATTTCTTTCTTGGACTTCAAGTAAATCAAACTAATAAGGGAGTATTAATTTCAAAAACAAATTATGTCAAAGAGTTTTTGAAGAAGTTTGGAATGGATGACTCCAAACCGGTCTGTACCCCTATGGTGACTGGATGCAAACTAAGGATGATGATTCTCCTAAAGTTGATCAGAGCATGTACAAATCTATGATTGGTGGACTGTTATATCTTACTACTACTAGACCGGATATCATGCATGCAGTATGTTTGGTTTCCATATTTCAAGTAGAACCTAAAGAAGCACATGTCACAGCTATGAAAAGAATATTCAGATATCTAAAAGGCACTCTGGATTATGGCTTGTGGTATCCTAAGGATATTGATTTCACTTTGAGTTATTACATCGATGTAGATTGGGTTGGTTGTGTGGATGACCAGAAGAATACAAGTGGTGGTGCATTCTTTCTTGGAGGAAGATTGGTTTCATGGATAATCAAGAAACATTATTCAGTTTCTTTATCCACTATAGAACCTGAGTATATTGCAACAACATCTTGTTGCACATAGGTATTATGGACGAAACAAACATTGAAGGACATAGGAGTCATATGTGATGATCCTATCCCTATCTTCTATGATAATACAAGTGCAATAAATATTTCAAAGAATCCTGTAATGCATTTAAGGAAAAAGCATATATCTATCAGATATCATTTCTTGAGAGAAAAAGTGTTGGAGAATGAAGCTAGACTAGAGTATGTGCCTACAAAGGATTAGATTGCTAATATATTTACTAAGGCTCTTTTGAATGATATTTTTTAATATCTCAGGGAGAAGTTGGGGGTTATTTCCCCTCCTTCTTTGAATTAGGTGCACATGGAGGTGCATCAGTCCAATGGATCTATAGATTCTTCATTTGTCTGGACTGATGACTAGGGTCTATTCCTCAGGGGGAGTAGGAAGTATCATTGTTGCAGTATGAGATGTGTGGGTGCACTCCTAAGAGGGAGTGATCATAATTTTTGTTCTTTTCCATTGATGTCAAAGGGGGAGAGAGAGTCACGTAAAGAAAAGAAAAGCTATAAGGAAAAAAGAGTGTAGGAATGTTGTGTAGGTTATCTAATCTAGAAAATAAAGGAGAGTGTGTATTGCATCTTTGGTGGTTTTTCATATCATGTATTTCCATCAATGAAAAAGAGGGAGATTGTTGCAAGTATGAATGAGTATGGTGGTGTTGTCATTAATATTGTCATTGATGTCAACACAATATAGGTTGTTGCAGAGAAAGGAAACAAGTGATTGCAGGTTGTGCATGTATAGTTGAGATACTGTAGAAATGTTGTGAGTACATGGAACTATATTTATGGTGTTGCAGGTATGTTGATATGATGATTTACCAAGTGTTTTTGAGAAAATTAATAAATAGTGGAGTCAGAGTTGTGTGTGTGTTTAGAATGTGCTCCGATTTGTGCTCCGCATTTCTTTTGTGTTGATCCTATGCTTGTGCAGATTTGAAGTGTTGTTTATGGGAATCCTTGGGTGATATATCCTAGATTAGAGCTTCTAGTTTGATGAAGAGTGAAAGTTTTGTTTACCGGTGCGTGAACTAGTCTGGCAGAGTTGGTTGTTTGTGGACTAGGAGAAATGTTTTTGCTTTGCAATCATCTGCTGGTTCGTTTCAGATCTTGCAGATCTAGAAAATGTCTTGTAATATTGTTATATGTGTTCTATCAAAGGTGTTTGTGGTTTGGTGCTCCGAAAGATGAGTTTCAGAGTTGTGTGTGGCTGTACAGTCTGGATGGACTGATGGAAAGTGTTGTGTATGAAGGTAGTTGAATTTGTTGCAGATGAATCTGAAGGAATATGAGGTGTGTCCCAATGTATGGTAAAGCATGTTATGTGGTCTACATGTTATCCTCTTATTGCACAAACGTGTACTTCAAATTTCATTTGTGTTTTTATTAGGTTTGATCGACCTGGTGTCTACACGTCATGCAAAGGATAAGTATCAATTAAGGAAGCGTGTGATTAATCCAAAAAATAATTTTGGGTCTTGGTTAAGTCTTGGTTTGGTCCACTCTCATTCTCTTCCATTGTGGGAATGTTGAGTTTCTGACCTAATTTGTAAAATGAAGAATGTGTAGCCAACCTTGGAGAAAGTTTCTAAAGTTGAAGATGGAATAAATACAAGTCAAGATGTTATGAATTAGGTGTATCAGACGAGCCACAAATGTGAGAAGCAAGAATGTATGAAAGTGAGTTAAGGCAGCAATAATTTAATGTGTTAGACTCTGGAAAGTAGTGAGTTGATGGTGTCTGCAATTCGTTGACTAAGGCTGTGGATGTGTGTAATTTGTTGTGGTGGATTTTTTTGTTATCTTTTGTATCTGTAGGTGGTGAGCCTCCCTTTTGAACAGCGAGTCCTATCTTTAGGCATTGAGCCTTGTATTTTAGGCAGTGAGCCCTTTGGTAGTGGGCCTCTTTGTAATTGGTTTTGGAATTACTTTATATTGTGAGTTAATCCTCACTGTGGTTTTCCCCTTATTGGGTTTTCCACGTAAATCTGGTGTTTCTTGTGTTGATATTACTCTTTGTTATTTCCATTTCATATTCATACTTAATTATAGAATAAAGTGGATGTGAAGTTGATAAGTGTTTGAAATTTGTGATTAAGATTGGTGACAACTAATTCACCCCCCCCGCCTCAGTTGTCTTGCGCCTTTCAACAGTGTATACATATAATTACATAGATAAATGTATACATTTATAAATTTATGTACATATATATTAATACATATACATACATATAACTACGCATATATATGTGTGTGTGTGTATGGAAATATGTATACATGTAACTATGTAATTATATGTATACACAGATACATGTATATACATATCTATACAAATACATATACATACATGTATATATATGTACATACATGTATATATATATATATGTATATATATGTATATATATGTAAACCCTCAATGGTTTGCTATTGTCTACTCTCCACGGTGTGAGGTAACGACAAATATCATTATCTTTTCATAATGCAAACAATGGTACTCCTAGGTTTGTTAGTTGTTTCAATAATGATTACTACTTCTTTTTACCGCTTTAAACATTGTTTATCTAACATCTTATGGCTTACAATGTACATGATTAGTGATAATCATGGAACTAGGGCAGAAGAGGAAAATATCGAGTGGGAGGCGCTTAATTAAAGTACCTCATGGAGTGATTTTCAATGTTCCATATGTTGTTGATGAAGAGCCAATAGTCAACATCAACGAGGACGTTATTTCTCAAAATGCAAACTAGACAAATGAAAATGATGGTTTCAAACTTGTTGTTCATAATACTGAGGTAGAAATGGAATCGCTTGTGCATGTTCAAGAGCTAGTTGTTGACCATGTGACATCCCCATATCTGTCCATAAAAAATTGGACTATGCATCACATGGAAAAAACAATTGTAGATGTTGAGAACAATCGAATATCAATTAGAGGTTCAACGATCAAATGGGGAATCCTGCCTAGTAGTTTGAGGGCGTGGCTCAATGGTGTGACATCCAAAAAAGGAAGGGGCCACGAACAATCCTATCTAATGAAGAAGAAGCTGAAATAGTGCAGTGGTGTAAAGACAGGGCTAATATTGGCCATGGCCTTCAAGTCTCACAACTTAAGTCGACGGTAGCCCAAATGGTTGGAGCGAGGCCTAACCCATTCACAAATGTGATACCAGGGAGGTCATGGTGGGTTGGATTTCACAAAAGGCATCCCAATCTAACAATTTGAACACCAGAAGGAGTGGATACAGATCGGGCTATAATGCTACACCCCAAAATAGTATCTTCCTTCTATGAAAACTTGGAGGAGTTGTACAAAAAACTAATTATGGGCCCAAAAAAATATGGAACTAGGACCAAACAGGTGTGCAAGCTGGAAGAAATTATGCAATGAGAGTTATTGCAAAGATGGGGACCAAATGTGTTCCACAATTAATCTCTAAAAGTAGAGAATGGATCACTATTCTAGCTTGTGTTAATGCAGCAGATCAAGCTATACCTGTAGTGCCTCTCATGTTGCTTCCATTAGTCTAATACTCATTATGATATGTTATGCACTATGATACCTTGATATGCTTGTTTTACTGTGTTGGATTGGTTTTGGATGATAATTGATCAGACTTTGGTGTTCATGATACTTTTGACTTATGCTTATGTTATGATGGATATATGGATTTATTGTATGTTCGGATTAATTTGACTATGTGTTTGTTGGGTGAAAATTATGTAATCAACTTTTCGATAGATTACACAACTTGGACTTTAGCCATAGCTATGTGAGATGTGAATCTCTCCTCTCGGAAAGGGGAGGCGCCCTTCTTACTGCTAACAAAAGTGATAGTAAAAAAAACAAGTAATTACAAAATGTACACAAAACTTACGAAGTGGGGGGGGTGTGTTACATTCATCCTTCTCTCTTTTTTCAGAGAAGATGTCTACAATGCTTCACTGTTGGAAGTTCACGATTCTTAACAACTTTAAACAATCAACTAGCAGTAATACCAATACCTCTATCTTGTCAAAGCAAAGCGTAGAGATACCAGAAGTGATTAATAATAAACAAATAAAGTAAAAGGGAAAGCTCACAAAGGCACAAAGTCGTTTCATAGCTTTTTCAATGGTGGATCTGTGAAGAGTGTACCGTTTGTCACGTTAGAAGCATAAAGTCTTCTTAGACGCAGCAATTCCTCAAACAGCGTGAACAATTACAACCACAAAGTTTTGTAGATCATCCAACCAAATTATCAGAGAACATGAACAATTACAAGCACAAAGTCTTGTAGATCATTCAACAATAGTATCCAAGAGCATGAACAATTACAAGCACAAAGTCTTGTAAATTATTCAACCGAAAGATAAACAAAAACACAAATGCAAATCCAAATAATAGATGTAACACAAAGTTTACATAAATCACTTAGAGTCCTTCAGATTTCTCAAGCTATTCACCACCAAATAAGATCAATTCACAAAAGTATCGAATCCAACGCAAAGTTTGGTTTGCAATCCTCTTCTTTATTGATCAAATTTCATTCACAAAGCATGAATGCAAAGTTTCACAATTCTGCTTCAAAAAGGGCAGCACTTCGTTGCAAAATACTAAAGGATGAATTTACAATGAAAATCCCTCATATTATATAGAAAGAGGGATGAGCAAAATTAGGAAACTAATTGAGGAAATTAAAGAAAGTTAGGTGAGTGATTTTAGGAGATCCCAC